>APFE031566255.1:0-22553 GCA_000404065.3 Pinus taeda | reverse complement strand
TGCTGAGAGTGATTAACTATGGTGGATTTGGTGGTATCACGAAATCATAGCTTCTGACTCGTCCATCCACTTAACTTCTTCTATCATGCTATCAGAAACAAATATGCCTTGAATTGTTGCCACAGTGTAATATCAGAGAAGTCCCATGTCGTAAACATCATAGTGGTGCAACATTTAAATATTTCGATTACCAACCTTTGATATTACAACCCCCTTATTATTAGCCCTTCCCACATTTTTCTTCATAAGACCGAGTGTGGTGACTAGGTTAGTAACCTTAAGGTGCTAGGGCCTTTTGTTCCTCCCCGGGGATTACTTTTCCTTACTAATGTGCTTTAGAAACCCGTTCCTTTGAGTTCCTCTTAACCGTGGAACAACCCTTATATAAGAGCCACCTTATTGGTGATTTCCAATTGGGGTTTTAACTTGGAGTGATGCGATATTTCGTTGATAATGAACCGACGATTAGTCCTCTGTGTTCAGCCTTAGCCCTTGGTTCTTTAACACTTCGCAACTGCGTGCTTGTCCTCATAGCATAGCCCCTCGATTAGAGGATTTCAATCAGAGGTTTTACTTTCATGCAACAATATGCCTCGACCTGGGAACACCGATTTGTGATTTGACACCATCCATTGCTACGTGGAATCTCATGAGTGGTGACACATGTCACCCTTTTTTAGCCTCTTATGACACCTGAAAATGTTGAATATTCCTGCCACATGTCAACTGTATTCTCATGTAATGATGATGTGAGTCACCTCATGGCATATCAAAACCAATATTTGTTCACCATGTATCCCTTATTATAACCAATCTTACGTTGTCGTGTGTCCCATTAGAGGAGAGAGAAAAGGACCAAACCTTCTCTGGTTTTTCACTAAAATCCTTTGTTAATTCATCCTTGGTCTTTGTCGGGTCTCCAACACTGAAGGTACAATCCCAACAATTTAACAATATTGGCATTTGCCAATTGCAACTTTGTTAAGGTTGACATTTTGAAAACACTAATCGTCAATATGTGTTATAGCCTCCACCCACCGATTACCGATATTGTGGGACCTTTGATATTACAGGACCTCTGATTTGCGGTACCTCTGATATTGCAAGACCTACGATATGTAGGACCTTTGATATGCTCTTCTCCTTCATTTCAAAGGCAACAAAACCCTTAAACCTCAACAGGCCATATCTTCTCATCCAGAAGTCCATTTTTGGACTTCAATATACATTGGAAATATTATTCTAATCACTATCCAATGGAGGTGGTATGATTCAAAATTTGAGTCCTTATGTGTTTCAGAATATGAATGCAAACGTTTCTTCTCTTTTGTACTTTGGGCAGTTGAAAACACATTTTACAGTAGGTGACAACATTGGCTCCAACTGGGGATAGTGCCTTGCTGGCAAGGTGGTGATAACCTCTGGACCAATAGCCTTCACCATTGGGCATGGAGTAAACAATATAATGAACCTATAAAACCAGAAAATCTACATGGAACTTTATTTGTAGGGTGTCCTTTCTTCATCAAACTAAAATACACAAATATAAATTCTAACAACTAGAAATTAAATGCTCAGCTAGTTAGCTTATTTATATACAAATCATAGTTATGTATAGGGCATCAATTCACCTAAGTGAGGTCAACCATCCAATGGTACCATGTCATAATTTGGGTGTTGGACCTAATGCCTCCATTCTGCTAAAATTTTAAAATTAAAAAAAGCATGCTCCATGAAAATTCTTCAAACAAAAAACTTCATGCATACTCCAGAAACAACCTCTATAGCTTACCAAAGAATGTTGTCATGTATTCAGCTACATGGTCATAGAGCCAAAGAGAAAGACTTGTAACTGCCTCATATTCTTTAAAAGTCTACAGACCAACATCCTCTTGCTCAGGGAAGCCATAAATATTGTTCAACTGTTCAAATTTAGGTTTTTCAAGAAAAATTTGTTGCTAATATTTTGTGACCCATTTCTCATTAGGCCAAATGTCATGGAAAGCTTTAATAGAATCTTCATTTTATGAACTGTAAGAATCATAGACTAGAGAATCTACTGAGCATTCCTATTAGGAATTGTTCTCGAATAGAAAACGACATACACTGCTTGATCCTTCAACTTCTGAGTCTTCTTTAAAAATTTGTTGTTGGAAGCCTTATCCGCACTTGCTTGTAAGTATCCTTTGACTGTATGTAACAGTCTCATCCTCCTCTGAATCATATTAATCATATATCAAAGAATATTCATCAACTTCATTACTCACTTCTTGAACTTGTTTTCCATTTCAAGGATGTGAACTGTGAACTGGAACCTCTTTGTTAACCTCCTGTTGGGCCTCCTCTTTTTGTGAAACTTCCCATAAGTGAGGTTGTTGTGGTTCTTCATTACTTAACTCCCCATCAAAGTCATATGGATCATAAGAAAGAGAATCATAAAATTCAGCAGAGTAAGACCTCTGAGGGTTTCTCTACAGCTTGATACAATTGTCTCCTTCTTAGCTTTCTTGATCACTGGGCAATGCTTCTTGATGCGAGTAGATATCTTCTTGGAATGGAGTCTCACAAACATCTTCAACAGGATCATTAACCTCAGAAATATTTTAATTATTGAAATATGCACATCAATCTTCAATCAAAGCATCAGGTGGATATAATATTTAGCAATAATGATTTAATGTTATGTGAAATCTCTTTAAGGAATCCTATACCAAACTCTAGCATCCTCATCTAAAGAATACATGAAAATTTTCATTTGCACATCTTCAACAATAATAACATATTTCTACATGCATTCAAGAAAGTACTTGAGTTGTTTGTATGACCTTCTATCTGTGTTTCCACTAGGAAAATAGGTACTCCATTCATGAAATGAAGGGACATGATTGGGCTAACTAGGAATAGAATAAAAATTCAGTGGGGAAATGTTTTTGACTAAGAATGTAGGAAAGGTCATTTTGAAAACCCCTTTAGGTGAGTGATCTCAAGCTCAAAGCGAGTATGAGGCCGCTTGAAAGTTGGGATTATCAAGTAAAGATATAGACAGTGGAGTCACTAGGATGTTTACCATAAGATTCAGAAATTAGAATAACCAGGGTGTTTATAATGAAATTCAGAAAATGGAGTCACCAAGGTGAGAGATATTCCATCCACACTTCCCTTTCTCACCTGACAGAGGGAATGTAAAAAAATTTCATACCTAGGGAAATTGTTTTTGATTCATTCCATGGAAACAACACTAGAATGATTTTGTCATGTTTTCCAGCTGCTATAGCACAAGCGCTGCAGGCGATATAGAAGATTCCTAGAGAAAACCTCTGGGTTGATTGTAGAGCAGTGCCTAGGATATATTAAGAGAGGAGTTCTTTTGAGTATTACCAGTGGGGCTTTTTGTTGCACTCCAATTATCACATAGTTTGAAAAAGATAATGATAGGGGGCTTGGTTCAATAGTCCTTCATCAAGGTAAACTCAAGAAAATGCATGGATCTAAATACAAAGTGGGTAAATCGGGCTAATCTCAAAGAGAAATGTTTGGCTGTGGTGTCTCAAACACAACAATAATTAGTTTAATATTGGATTTGTAGTAAAAGTGAAGAGGAGGAAAGAGAAGAGGGAATTCAATGCATAGGGCTGGAAATAAGACAAAATCCTAAGAAACAATGTTCTGGCAGAACTATGGAAGACTGAAGAGGTGGAATGGAAACAATAGTGGAGTGATAAGGTCCCAAACTATATGCCTCATGGATACATTGATAACCAAACAACGATTAGTAAATATGTGTACATTACATGTATTGCAGGCTATCAAATAACACAAGTAAATCTATAACTACACAGATACTTCTCACTACTTAGCGGAAAACATACAACCATGAATAAGAGTGAAACCAACAATTTAATTACACTATTTCGGAGGGATAAAGGACATACATTAAGTGATATACAAAGGAGAAAAGCATATTGCACATAGCTTTTATTGGAATCAAGAAAGGGTTTAATTAATCCTCAAAATGAGTTCAATTCACTAGTCCATTATATTTAGCAATACATAGCTCGAGTCCACCATGAATAAGAAAATAGAGCCAAAAGTGGAACCATATAATTTGGAACCCTCGGGTGGACAATTTTGGAACCTCTATTAAGTGTTCCTTCCCACTATTTGTAAGGAAGGGGAGAATTTAACTAATAGTTACAAAATATCTCAGCTAGAGCTCCAACTGTCTGATTGACTAGATGGCTTGACATGTGATAACTCTACTACCCAAATGATTAAAATCATGATTTGATTCCTTTCTTCAAAATGCAAGAAATACAGAACAAACAAAAATAAGGAAAGTTGAATGATGGTGAGGAAAATGTCTCCCAGACATCCCTATAATCACCTCGAATCAAGCCACATCTCTACCATGATGATTTGGTCAATTAACCTATCACTTTCCTCTTTAACTGCTTGAATTCCCCACTCTCTCGGGCGGGGAGTGATCAACTGTGGTGGCCTTGGTGGTGTCGAGGAATCATAGTTTTCGACTCATCCATCCCCCTAGCTTCTTGTATCATGCTATTCGATCCCAATATGCCTTGTACTATCACCAAAATGTAATATTGGAGAAGTCCCATGTCGCAAACTTTATAGTGGTGGAACATTCAAGTTTACCGATTGCCAACTTATGATATGACAAGCCCCTTCTACTTAGCGCTTCCTACATTTTTCTTAATAGGTCCAAGGGCAGTGACTAGGTTATTAGTCTTAATGTGTTAGGGCATTTCTTTCCTACCCGGGGTTTACTTTTCCTTAGTAAGATGATTTACGCCCTTGGTCCTTTGAGTTCCTCTTGATCATGGGCCAACCCTTATATTTGAGCCCCTTTATCGGTGATTTCCAATCTGGGTTTTAACTTGGATTGATGCGATATTTAAACCAATCATTGATCATTGATTAGCCCTTTATGTTCATCCTTAGCCCTTGGATTTTTAACTCCTCATGACTGTGTGCCATCCCTCATATCGGAGCCCTTGTATTGGAGGATTTCAATTAGAGGTTTGACTTTGATGCAACAAGATACCTTAAGTTGTGAATGACGATTTGTGATTTGACATCATCCTTTGTTACGTGGAACTCATGAGTGGCAACACATCTCACCCTTTTTTGGCCTCTTATGACCCCTAAAAGTGACGAATCTGCTTGCCATGTTTTCATTGTAATGTCACATCACCATGACATCAGCCGCCATGTGGCATATCTAAACCAATCTCTGTTGACGACATGTCCCTTATTGGAACCAATCTTATGTTGTCATGTGTCCTATTAGAGGAGACAAAAAAGGATCAAACCTACTCTATTTTTTTTAAATCCTTTGTTAATTCATCTTTGGTCTTTCCTAGAACTTTAACACTAAAGGCATAATCCCGATGATTTAACACTATTGACATTCACCAATCGCAACTTTTTTAAGGTTGACATTTTGAAAAAGTTGATTGCCAATACGTATATGGCTTGGACCCACCAATTGTCGATATTGTGGGACCTCTTATTTGCGGGACCTCTGATATTGTGGGACCTACACTATGTAGGACCTCTGATATTGCGGCAACTTCGATATGCGGGACCTTTGATATGTTGTTCTCCTTCATTTCAATGGAAACAAAACCCTTCAACTTCAACATGCCATCTCCTTTGATCTAGAAGTCCATTTTTGGACTTCCACGTACCATTGGAAAGCTTATTTCGAGCACTATCCAATGTAGTTGGTCCTATTTAGAATTTGATTACTTAAGTAACTTCCAAGATGACTACACACGTTTCTTCTTCTTTTCACTTTGGGCTGCTCAAAACACATGTTTCAGTAGGTCAAAACACCTCCATTGCATCACGATAGGTGGTCCTAAAACATGTTTGAACATTATTTCATAGTAACAACAAATTCATAATCAACTTGGCAGGTTCATCTACAAATTGTTGTATATTTTGCCTTCTGGTTTCTAGATATTCTTTCTCGTTCACCTTCTTTAGGTTGCTCGATAATTCTTTAGTTTCTTCTGTGAAAACATTTCTTATTCTTTTTTCTACAAATACTCCAATAGAGGGAACCATTTTCACTCTAACAAAGGATTCTATTGATGGCATTAGAAATATATCAACCAAGGGGGTCTCCTCAATGTGAAGTCCCAATTACACCTCACATTGTTTTGAGTAGGAGCCCCAATTGGGAATACAACTGATTGTCATTGTCCTTAGGGATTTTCCTTGGTTGTCATTATTAACATAATAAGTTATACAAACATTCTTTGAAACAAGAAAGTAAATTTCCACTGCGAGGTATACAATTGTGATGTATACAAGGTACTTTCATGGTAAGGAGAAAGATAGTGATCCTCTAGAACAAAAGTAATAGTCCCATCCTAAAAGAGACACACAAGAGCATAAGAGGATTACAATATAGACTGCAAAGTAGTTGAGAAGACAATAAATATCATAAAAACCAATACAAGACACCTTCAACAAGGTAAGTACCAAATCCACCAAGATAGTTCAAATTCCTTAGTACATATGAACAAAACATATATCGCAAACATCTAATGAATATACCTACGATATTCATGATACATGCATGAAAATGTATTCGATCATCGAGCTTCATATATTAAGTGGAAGTGCTAATATATACAATTACAATGTTTCCATACTAGCCCCAATTGTGCAACATTAATTCACCATTTTCTCCCCCAAAGAAATATCTTCTCTCCTATCCCAAGCTAGAGAAGCCAAGGTGAAAGTTCAAGTCCCAAAATTCCTTTTTCTTGAGTTATGAGGTTGTATTTATAACAAATGATGTGACTCTTCACCTCCCATGTGACTCTTCACCTCCCTCATGACACGTTCACTTCTACAATTACTTTTGAAATTCTTACATGCCCTTTTTTCACTTCTATATGAGTTTAGAACTCAATAGTGACTCTTCATATTCCATGTGAAACCCTAGCTCTTCCACATATTTTACATTTTCCTATTTTGGAAAATTAATCAATTACATTCTACAAATGATGTGGCAAGACATTATGACACATGTGAATCTTGAGATGGCTCTAGAAAATGATGACATGGAAGTTCAAGATCATGTGGCATTGCTAAGTTGATCCTTTTACTTCTTTCTCTGAATCTTTGTGATGAACCTTGCATCTGCTTTGTATTCATCCTACAAGAGGATGATTTATATGGAGTTTTCGTGCGATCCTGATCTTTGATTGTTTCTCAAAAGTTAGTGTCTCTTCATTTTCCTTATTGATGACTTCTTCGTGGTTCCAACTTCAAAAGTGTCTTTGAGCATAGTATCCTTCCTTTCCCCTCCAAACATTATCTTGTTAGATCAATATATAGTACCCGCAAGTGAAATCCAGTCATGAAAAGACAAAATCAGTCAAAAAATCTCCTAGTCTAACTTGATTCGTGAAAACCACTGGTTGACCTGGAATTGGGTACTAGACAAGGAGGAAAGCTTAAGGATTAAACAATGCGTATTTCCAAAGGCCAAGAGTGAGGGACTAAGGCTTGAGATTGTGCAATGTGTAGTTCTGTAAGATTGGGCAGGAATACTACGCAGTTGGGGAGCTCAGCGAGGAAGTCTTGAGCCTTGAGACTTCTAAATGTGGATTTTAGGAGAGAGAGAGAGAGAGAGAGAGAGTGAGAGAGTGGATTGCATATTTGTGCCTCTTAGGAATGAATGAAGAGAAATAATTTCTTGTAGCTATGAAATGTGCAAAAGGAGGTTGGATGGAGGGCTAAAATGCATAGTTAAGGAGGGTAGGAGGCTATCCTTAAGAATTTTGATTATGAAATGCATAGTCCAGAGGGAGAAATTATGCATTGCATTGTTCCATGAGGAAAGGGATTAGCTTGAGGCTTGCTACTACCCAATGCATAGTTCAAGGAGGCTTAGTGAGGTCAAGTTGGTCATGCAAGGGATCTTCCATAATTTGGCTAAGTTTGGGATTAGTGAGGTAAATATAGTACTGAGATAGGACTTGAATATGACCATAAACATAGAAAAATAAGTGATACAACATTGAACATTCAATACCTACAAACAACATGATCCCTTTGATGTGATGACAACAAAACACTTTCCTCCAAGTGTGACACTAAAGATAGACTTTGTGACGACAATGGCAACACTAGTGCGACAGTGCATAAAACTTTTGGTATGAGTCTTATACATGACTATATGATAAATATGACCCATTGACACCAAAGTTTCAACCTAAAATGAACCATAACTCTTCTTTTTACCATGTGGTACTTCCCATGTCCATGAGATGACACGTGTGACAATAAGAGAAAAGTTAAAAAAACACTTGCAAATTCAAACGACATTGAAAGCGACACATGCCAAAGTCAATATAGCATGAAAATGACACTTATTAAAGTGAAAGGAAGAAATAGTGATAGTCATAATCATGAAAGAAATACTCGTGAAATAAAAGGAGTGCCAAAGAAATAGTTGGAAAAACTCGCCGAAATAGAAGTACAATTGCAACCAAAAGTGAGATATTGTCAACTAAAACTGCACACAAAATGTTCACATAGGTTGAAGATTGCATAGGAACTATCTTGATGGACTGTGTTATGGTTGTCCAACTTTGCATAAAGGAATGTGCTCATGAACGTATTACAGACTCAAGATGTGTGAGAAATTGACTTTGATAATTAGAAACCAAGAAGAATACTTAAATATTAATATTTCATGAAGCAACTATAAAATGATAGATCGTTAGATTGTTTGTATGGTTTGCAATTCATGTGTAGGAAAAAATTTTGAGACCACCTGTTGCAGTGAAAACACTTGGAGACACACTCGTAAAACTCTAGCTTCTCTAATTAGATTTTATCATTAAGTGCAAGGTCTCAATCTTATAGGAAGTATTGATTCACCATGTGGATTTCCCTTACTTTTCCACTTATCACAGTTAATGACATAAGCTCTTCTATTCATTTCACAGGTTTAAAAACTTCAACATAAGACTAGTCATGCCTCAATGTTTTCAATATGGGAGAAGGATAATAATTTTACCGAGACTTCTAAGAACATTCCCTGGTGTTTCTATGCTACCAAAAAGCCTGGACAATATCCCGATGGAGTCTTCTCCATGAAACACAAGCATATCTTCCTTGCCATCATGCATGGATAGTAGCCCCATGAAGTTGCTTGCTTGACCTCTCTACGCAGGAAGCCTTTATCTTCTTCATGATTTTGTTTTATTTTATTTTCTTAAAGATATGTCTAAATAATTTATTGTATATTTATAACATAGGTGGAAGAGAGATCCTGACTTATTGAGATATAAGAGGTCATTTCTTGTTTAATGGATTTGAAAGATAAAAGAAATTATATGATCGTTTAAATTTTTTCTCGTTTCCCTTCTCTACTTGGTTGAGATGACACATCAAAATAATTTTGAAATACAAGGCTTAGTTGGGAATGAAGATCCTAAAAACAATATGGACATTGTAGTTTGGCCAAAAAAATTCTATCTAGAACAAATTGTATTTTTTGTCCAAACATCATCAATTTTAAATAAATGTAAACTAATACAAATAAGAGGATTACATATTATCCACGTATTTCTCAGCATCACAATTCCTCTTTTTAAGTTTTTCCACATCATCTTTTGAGCCAAAAGAGAGAAGTTTACATGCAAATTCTTATTGGAGAAACACGAAAGAGAAGACAAAAAAAAATCTAGAGAACAAGACAAAAAGAACAAAGCAAATGGAATGCTAAACTAAAAATATGTGCAAGAAAAATACAAAAATAAAATGAATGTGGAAACTATATGGAGAGTGAGCGTGAGATGAGTTTTCAAGTGAAAATGACATGTAACTAGATCTACTCCTCACCTAAGTAGCTAGGAGGTCATGGCTAAGTGAAATGGAATTTGTAGTGTAGCCATCGTAGTTTCTCCTGACCTACAAACATAAAGATATGAATAATTAAAAGAAATATATAACATTTAGGGAGAGAAAATATAACAATTTGAAAATCCAACACAATAAATTGAAGTTCTTTCTTATTAGCAGAAAGATCTACCGTAATAAATAGCCTTAACCAGTCTCGATATTTACCTTGTCGATTGAAATGATGATCATACAAACCTTTAAGGTTCATGAATGTAAATCCATTGTTGTTTTCAATTTTTGCAAACATAAATAAACATCAAAAATTATTATCTATGATGAAGCTTGCCAAGTATTATTTCTTAACCATTCAGTGATTGGATCTTGATATTCCAAATAATCAATTTGAAAAGCCTGAAATTCTTGAGGGAAATAACATTCAATCAATCGATTAGAATCACAAAGCAGATCATGTAGGGGAGATCTTGTCTAATCCCATCCAAAAATATTTTCAATATGGTGGGGACCTAACATAACCATCAACTCATGCTAAAGTGCCTCAACTTTCCGATAATCATCTGAATCACAAAATGATAAACCATGAAAAATCATTGAGTTCAACAAAATTAATCAATGTGAAACAACTATCATTTGGGATGCTAACGAGAAAATGATTAAGTGTGATATTGATCCAAGGTCTTTTGCTTATAGATGTATTAAAGAATCACATGTAGAAATTGCAGCTCAACCATAGAGATCTAATGTGCACATGAGAGAAGAAGAAGAAACACATAAAGCATGAGAAGAAGACAAGAAGCTTGATAACAGAGTTCTTCCAACTTGGACTACATCTCCGGGCCCTGCTCGATCAATGGGGAGGCCTTTATTCATTAATGTCATGAAAAAAGAAGAATACAATCATTAGTTACACAAAAGGAGTCTTATACCTCCATTATGGAAAATGGCCGAAAAATTCAGAACTTAGATGGAGAAATGGATAGTGCCATTGCGTTCATGGCGTCAAGAAGGGCTAAAACCTTATAAAATTTGTCAAATCTTAACAAAATGAACTTTTGCCCCTCCTGCAAGCTCCTGCCTTGAACCACGTGCACTATCCTCCCCCTTACACTTTTCTTTGTTCATCGTGCTTTATAACATTTTTTTGTTACAAGGCCGCTTAAAGCGAGGAATCTATTTGTTTAGAATAGAAGTTGTTCTAATGAAAGGATCAGCAGGGGCGATGAATCCAACCGTCTGACCTTTCTTTGCAACAAAATCCTGAAAATAACCCTTTTTCTGTTCAACACAATAATACACGGAAACACTAAAAAACCCAAGGAACTCAAATGATATCAAGTCTGCCTTATCCTCATGTTGGGTCCATGCTTTATTGGAAGTCACAATAGCCCTTGTAGCGGGGATCATCGATTATCGATCACCGATTGTCGATATCGCCGATATCACCAATTAAATCTGGACCGTTGATCTACTCCTTGATCGGACGATCAATATCGCATCACATGTCGCTATCGCATCGGCCCTTTGTATCAGGGATCACTGATCTCCCGACCGCCAATTAAATCCTGAATGCAGATCTATTTTCTGATCTGACGGCTGAGATTGCACGTCGCGGATCGCTATCATATATCACATTCGCTACGGCCCGGGGTTCTTCCTTCATACCATAGCATACACCGACACCCATCACTGACACTGATATCGGAAATCGCAATATTGCCTAGTCTGGGGTCCTGACATCGCATATAGCCTGCCCCCAATTGTGATAATTCAGAGAGCATTGATCGGGATTTCCTTCCACCTAGCCTTAAGTCCACCCTTTGAACCCTTCTGATTGCAATTTTCCTTCATAAGGCTTTAAGCCCATTTTTAGAAGAAATGCCTCCTTTTTCAAAGGAACAAAGGCAAACTTATTTTTTGCGATAACTTCACCATATGAAGTCCATTTTAGCCCATTCAAGTTGCAATAGATTTAGAATGAAGAGGTCTATGCAATGGGACTATTTCCAGGAGCATCATTGGATTTTCATTCTCATTTGTTTCCTGCAAGACAACCCAAAACTTTGATTGCTTTTATTTCCTTCATTCAGACTCAGATTGGAGCTTTGTTTGCACTATTGGAATTAGAGTGAGGAGCACTTCGATCTGATGTCAAGATAATTTCCTTTCTACCTCTTTGAATTTTGAGCCTTTTTCATGCCCTTGGTGTCTTGAGATCCACCTGGATCAATCATCCCCATTAAAGAGCTTTTGGACCCCAAAAGCATTAGCTGACTGTCTCAATCCACACTTTCAATCACCTGCACATGAAACTGGTACATTCTTGCAATCATGCACACCACACATGACTTAAAAACCCCTCCTTGCCAAGAGTTCATAATGCACACTCATTAGCCAAGGATTACATAAAAAGTAATTAATTCCTCAAATAGTAATAAGGAAAGGCAAAAATATCATCATTGCATCTTGAAGTGATGAGAAACACGCCATCATTTTTACATTTACTTGCAATGTATGATTTACAATAGTGGCCATAACAAGCTACTACCCCTAAAAAAACTGACATAATAAAGTAGACCACCATGAATGGTGTGGATTCATATGTTGAAAATGTTCCCCTTTCGGCTCCTCTAGTGATGTTTCTAGAACATGGATCATCAGACATGTGGTTTGTCGGTGTCCCTCCTTGTTGCAATGATTACAATGATTCTTTCTCCTCCAAACTCTTCGGGCTGCCCTGGGGTGCTTTCCCCTAGTGTTCCTTCGATAAGTGTTCATGGAACCTTCACTATCGCTGGACTATGAGGACGGAATTTCATCATCTGTCATTGGCTGGTTTTTAGCTATATTGAAGCTTTCCCCCATTTCCTTTCTGGTGTATCCAAGTTCTATATGGTGCAGTAACTCCTTGACTTTGATGGGGTTTATGATGCCTTGGCCTTTGATGCTGAGGCCCTTTCCTTGATATCCCATTTTCTTCATTAGTTTGGATCCAATCCCTGTAGTATGTTTTTCAAAAGTAGCAAATCCATCATCATGAAGATCATATGAAATCAGAGAAGTTCTTTTTACCTCCAGATAGCTATGTTGGATCTTTCCTAAGGCCTCGTCCTTGGCTTGCAACTAGTGTAGTAATCTTTGGTTTTCTTCCCTTGCCTCCTGTAGAAGCCTCCTTAGCTCAGCATTCTCTGCTAGGATGTAGTGGTTGATATCTTCAAGTTCTTTTCGTCTTGCTATGGGGAATGCCCTTTTCATTATGTTGGTTGAAATCCCTGATTGATTGCTAGAATCAGACCCCAAATCTATGGGTCCTCCTGCCGCAATCCCAAAGGCTGCAAACTTTGTCTCATCGTTGGAGTCAAACCCCAAGTCAATGAGCTTACCCTGTGCAAATCCTATAGCTATGACCTTCTTATCTTCCTTTGACTCGGAATCTTGGCTTTTTTGCACGGTGGTGACGACCTTCTGCTTCCCCTTTTTGTCATTCCTCTCAAGTCTCAGCTTAGGGTGTAGCTTCGAGCAATTCTCTTTGTCATGCCCCTGTTTCTCACAATGTGTACAAGAGGGCTTTGCACCCCTTCTCTTGGCTTCCATAGTTCTCTTTGAGTGGTCATCTTGTCCATGTGTTCCCCTGTTTTCTAGATGGATGGCCTTTACACTTGCTGAGTCAATGGTTGTAGGTTCAAAAAATAATAAAGAATGTCTAATGTAACTATTTAATGAGCCAATATACTTGGTTACTACTTCAGGTGAGTCAAGTGCAATGTCTAAATTAAGTGCTTGTTTTCTAAACTCCTCTGTACAAATTTTCACGTCTTGACCTTTGCCTTGCCTTAAATATTGCCAATCCATTAAGGCTTTTTTCTTATAGCCCAAGGGATAAAATTGTTCCTTTAATGTAGAAATAAAACTAGGCCATGAGGAAGGAAGATCATCCACACTCTTAGTACTTTGCAATTTTCTCTCCAACCAGACAAGAGCGGTGCCACTCAGCCAAAGAGAGGCCAACTAAATCTTTGCCTTGTCCTCTACGATCTACTGAATCCTGCAGTAGATCTCGATTTGCCTAATCCATTTATTAAACTTCTTTGCATTACTTTACCCGTTATACATGGGAAGACCAAATTTGACATCTAATTTAAAAAAAGTTTCTTAGATGCATCCCTTGAATTTCTACAATTATGGTGATGAGAGGAAGAAGAACTTTCACTCGTGGAAGGAGAAGGAGGGGGTTCTTCCCCACCATTTCCATGCGCTAAACCTTGTTCTTCTGGTTTTCCCTCTTCTGCTTTCTCCAACCTTGAAAGAAACTGACCAACATTCTCTACCATTGAATAGAAGGTTTTGCAGAAATTGCACACCTCTTCAAGACGAGCCTCTTCATCTGCCATGTTTCTCCTTCGATGTGCACGCCTCACTTCGGGATCGAAAGGCTCTAGTTTCCCTTTGCCTCTTTGGAGCCTACTTCTTGTTAGCATATGAACATGTCGTTCACATCTTAAAAGACCTGCTCGAATACCACTTGATCCAAGATCTTTTTTCTTATAGATGTATTAAAGAATCACGTGTAGAAATTGCAGCTCAACCATAGAGATTTAATGTGCACATGAGAGAAGAAGAAGAAACACATAAAGCATGAGAAGAAGACAAGAAGCTTGATAATGGAGTTCGTCCAACTTGGAATACATCTCCGGGCCCTGATCGATCAATGGGGAGGCCTTCATTCATTAAATGGCATGAAAAAAGAAGAATGCAATCATCAGTTACAAAAAAGGAGTCTTATACCTCCATGCTGGAAAATGGCTGAAAAATGAAGAAATCATATGGAGAAATGGATAGTTCCATTGCATTCATGGCATCGAGAAGGGCTGAAACCATATAAAATTTGTCAAATATTGACAAAATGAACTTTCACCCCTCCTACAATCTCCTGCCTCGAACTACGTGTAGTGTCCTCCCCCTTGCACTTTTCTTTGTTCATTGTGCTTTATAACATTTTTTTTGTTACAAGGCCACTTAAAGCGGGGAATCTGTTTGTTTAGAATAGAAGTTGTTCTAACGAAAGAATCGGCGGGTGTGATGAATCCGACCGTCTGACCTTTCTTTGCAACAAAACCCCGAAAATAGCCCTTTTTTCGTTCAACACAATAATACACGAAAACACTAAAAAACCTGAAAAGCTAGAACTCAAATGAAATCAAGTCTGCCTTATTCTCCTGTTTGGTCCACTCTTTATCATAAGTTACAATGACCCTTGTAGTGGGGATCACCGATTGCCGATCACCGATCGCGGATATTGTCGATTAAATATGGACCATTGATTTGCTCCTTCATCAAGTGGTCAATATCGCATCGCATGTCACTATCGTGTCAGCCCTTTGTATCGGGGATCACTGATCTCCTGACTGCCGATTAAATGCTGACCGTAGATCTCTTTTCCGATCTCACAGCTCAGATTCCACGTTCTTCCTTCATACCATAGCATACAAAATGCCGATATCGGCAATCGCAATGTCGCTTGGTCTAGGGTCCCGAAATTGCATATAGCCTTCCCTCGATTGCAATAGGTCGGAGATCACTGATCGGGGGTTCCTTCCACCTGGCCTTAAGTCCACCCTTTGAACCCTTCCCATTGGAATTTTCCTTTATAAGGCTTTAAGCCCATTTTTAGAAGAAATGTCTCCTTCTTCAAAGGAACAAAGGCAAACTCCTTTTTTGCAATAACTTCATCATCTGAAGTCCATTTTAGCCCATTCAAGTTGCAGTATATTCGGTCTACCCAGAAGTTTGGCTTCTTCTATCTCCTTCATTCAGACTCAGATTGGAGCACCGTTTGCACCATTAGAATCAGGGCAATAAGCACTTTGATCTGACATCAAGATAATTTCCTTTCTAGCTCTTTGAATTTTGAGCCTTTTTCATGCCCCTGGTGTCTTGAAATCCACCTGGATCAGATATAGTTGTTACAACCAATATCATGATTAGATTGGTGACTATAAGTTCCTGGATTCTCCATTGGTTACCTTGAATTTGATTAGACACCACTCAAAAAATATGAGGGCTTAAGGCATTTAAAACGATCGTTGACATTGTAAAATTGGGAAACCAATCAGGATACTAGGTATTCATATCAATACAAGGGCTTTTATTCATCCAATGACTCAAGAATTTACTATCACTCAAGAACAAAGATTATGCAAAAAATATGATGAAATCCAAGACATGCACAAAAGTGATAGGAAAGTGATCAACTTTGGAAGCGTTTGATAGGGCGGTATCTTCGAATTCAAAATGACCTTTTTCCTGACAATCAGAATGACATTATTTCAAGTTGTGTGTATCTGTAAAATATATGGTCTCCAATCCTTCGTACGATGCAAGGGATTCACATGATAAGAAATTACCCAAACAATAATTTTTTTATCTAATTTGACTCTTTATCTTGAGGATTAAGAAAATTAGTTTTAAAATTCTTGTGTTGGTGTTTTTGTAGTAATAAGGTACAAAAAGACACATTCTTAGTAGTCTGTTTTTCCCTGCAAAGAAACCACATATGGAATTGGTTGTTTTCATTGGAAAAACATGAGAAACAAAGCATTGCAAGTGGTGATAACAATGCATATACAAATATAAACTAAAAATTAAAAAAAAGCACATAAATAATGCGTAATGAAGAAAAAAAGTCAACAAAATAATGGAATAATGCTCCCTTTATTGATTGTTGAAAGTAGAAGATGAATACAATAGATGAATACTAAGCACTTGAAGAGAATTATTTTGACAAAGGGTGCTCAAAATCGCTCAATAAGGAGGTTCCTTTCTTAACTCCCTTTGCGATATTCTCCTCTCTCTCAAACAATTATCAAGGCTCTCTCAATGGTGAAATCCTCTCCACACTAGAGTCCTTGATTGTTGAGAAACAATTCTGCCAACACAATAATGTTGTACTTCTTCTTCCATAATAAATGTAGGATTGTCTATGAACAATTTTGCCAGCATAACATTGCCTTCCATTTGGTTCTCCAATGGCCTATTTATATAGAAGTTTTTGAATCCTTATTCTCTCTGTTGGTTGATGTATGAAAATGACTCATGAGTAGGACTAGAAGATGCTTTTATGGGCTACATATATTTAGGGTGACTCGAATTCAATTGTAATTGATTGGAACATGTCAGTGAATCTCATCTTCCAAGTGTGGGAAGTGGTCCCAAATTACCAAGTTAGACTTTTCTTTGACTGTATGAATTTCGATGAAAAAGTCGTGCAGTTGTAATTTTGGGATTTAAATAGGTCGTGCAACTCAATTTTTTATATAATACCTTGGAGAATTTAAAAACTTGATTTTTCATAATGTCTTCAGCTGGAAAACCTTCAAGTGAATGCTCTATTGAACAACTTTGGGTGTCTTCTAGATTGTAGAAATGTGTGTATGATTTTCCAATATTAACAATTTCTCCTTGATGGATGAGGCTAGGAGTAAACGTATAGCTGAAATACATCACAATTTCATTTTTGACTAAGAACCTGATCAACTTCTTGAAAGAGAGAATAACTTGCTATGGAGATGAGTGAGGAAAAACCTTCACTGAGGGTAATGATAACCATGCTCTAAGAAAAATTTCTATACAATGCAGGCATGTCCCATGGCCTTTATGATGACTATTGACAAAATATTAAAATCGTATAAGAAATATTCTTGTCAAGTCATCATTCAAGTGGCTAATATGTTGATGGATGATGATGATATTTGCTTACACCCTTGAAGGCACTTCTGAAACATAGAATGAATTAGGTGCCCCCGTGCATCAAGAAAAGCTTGAGTATGGTTGGTTGAGGTGCTTATGGATGCATGGGTCTTCTCTTGCAAGTATCTCCAATGGATCAAAAGGTAAGAACTATTGAATGAGGTGCTAAGTGGTGTGTGGGTCGTTGATTAAATGAGATAACTTAAATGGTCATGAAGTATGATAACATCCTGACATGAAAGCTTATTTGGGTGTTGAATGTCAGGGAGACCGATGACATTAATGGGAAAGTAGTGGTTCCCATTGTGCCACATGAGGATGTTCCTTAATGGAGGGAGGCACCCAAGGTACTACCTCAATCCTTGAAAATGGTTGTTGAATTTGACATGAAAAAGTATCAACTACCTGATATGCTGAATTGGGGAATCATGATGATGAGATATGATTGTAGTATGGAGGGTCAATATGTTATGATAATGAAAGTGAATAATATGAATGGATACAATCAACTTCCCCAGGTTGCATCTATAATGCGAGTGGTGACAATTAAATGATTCTTCTAGGGGAAGCTCCCCAGAGTCAGAAAACATTTAGGGTAGGTGTGAATGTGCTCTGACTAACATGGTGAATGATCAATAGATGGGTGGTGATCAACAACCTCTAAAACAAGGAAGACAATGGAGTATCTTCAAGTATGAGACATGAAAACATCGATGGGAGCTTCCTCCTAAAAAATATTTGTACACTTGACAAAAAAATGTAAAAGTGGTTTGGGATGCATAAACACAAAGATGGGTGCCCCATAAAAATTTTGACCTGCATGATGATGAAGGTAACATGTTTTTTAAGGAGGGAAAGGGCCACATTGGATAGTGTAGGTGTGGGGCTGATGAGGTGGATGAAGTGCTACAAATATGTTATGTGAATGGAGGGATGATGGGCTAAATGTAGAACGTAGTAGTGCATTTGACTTAATATGTCAGAAATGAAAGAGGTGACCCAAGAGTAGAGTTGGTTAGCAATAATTGAAGAAAAGAAGAATGAGGCTAATCTTCGATGCATGTAGGTGAAATTGCTCACTAGGCCCGATTAGATGGTCATGGACTCCAATAGAATGTGGGAGTCTATAACATGAGGGAATCCATGAGAGGGAGGGTTCTATAGATCAGAATGAATGTTTACCATGTCCAAGGGGAGATCATGGTAAATGTGGTTGAAATGATGGACCTTAAGTTGCATTTTAGAGAATGTTTTGGAGGAGGCCTATTATGTTGAGTGGCGAATGATACATGCTCTGCCGATGGCCACCAGGGTACTAATTCTAATGGAAAGTTGTCTATCTACCTGCAACCTCAACAACCAATAACCCAAGTGAAAGAATATTTATGAAACATATATAAGTTGAAATGTGCTAAATAAGATGAATCAAAGAACGTGAGAAGGCACACCAAGAAGGGTACTTTGAGCGTGCAATGGGCCCAAAAATGAGTTTCAGAGGGCAATGGAATATAGGGTACCATGATGAAGATGATGTGGTCCTGAACCTTGTGTCTTTGAAAATTTTGAGAACAGAAGTCCAAAGCTTCTTTACCAAGCACTAGAAGATGGAAACGAGGGTTATATATAGGGAAACGTGGGCCATATCCCAAGTTACTCATTTTCACTTGTTATTTTGAGATATCAGAGAGGTTATAGGAGTTTTTTCTATCATTGCAGTAAACTTTTGCACCTAGAACATGCATGAGAATAGACAAGTAAGAGCACATCATCCCCCTTTTGTGATTTTGGTAGTTTAGGCTAGCTGGGTCAAACATGGTGACCTGTAAGGCCTGTTTTCTAGGGTAAAAAACATGATCATGCAGGTGATTTTGATATAGATGTGTGGCCTTCATGGGTAAGTTAGGGATATCCATAGAAGCTCTGTGGGTTTAGGCCAGGTATCCACATTGACCGTGTCAATTAGGGTAAAAAAGTTTCATGGTCATTGGTTTGATGACCCGATGACTTTGTTGTTAGCCTCTCTCATAAAACAATAATAAATCCAAAAATAAATAAATAAATTAATTATTCCAAGTTAGGAATGTGTGCCTAACTCTTGGGTTGTTCCTCTAAGATAGGAGTTAGTTTAGGTAACTCCTATATTGGTGTGTCTCTGGTGAGAAATTATCTCAACCAAAGGAGAAATTATCTCAACCAAAAGTGCCTAAGATAGAACGCACTATCTTGAGAACACATTGTCTCATCTATTTATTTGTAACACTATATTCAATTATTTAATAAAATGAAAATGTGAGAGAGAATACCTGAGGAAGCCATGAGGCTAAGCATTTTCTGCCAATATATTTTTGTCTAGTTTCAGATCTATTTTTACTACAATATGTTTCTGAGTTATTTTAATATGTATCATTTGTGGACAAAATGCGTAGAGTATGCATGACTGTAAATGGAACAATCGTACACTCTGCAGTTCTAAACAAAGAAAAGATGCGTGACCTTGGGGTGAATGTCCTCACAAATTTCTGGATGACAAATGTGTAGAGTGCATGCTTGTTCAAGAAACATATGCTTAGACTGTGCACCTCTTGGAAGGACATGTTTGAGGATGAGTAAAAGTGATATTCTTTAGCTTGGGGTGGCGGGGGGGGGAGAATTTTGAACTTTTTCCTGGCTAGAAGGATGGGTATGTTGTTGAGAGAGCAGGACTCGAAGCTTCTTCGCACATGTATTGCTAGAGATTCTCTAGCGAGTGCTACTTTAGTGTAGTGGGGGTTCTTGAAGTTCACTTAGAACCCATATTTCTATAGCATGATGCATTTTTTTGCTTTTCCATACACTATTAGGATGCACATGGTGAGGTGTTTCGTATCTGATTGACGGAATTGTCAATTATTGTGGCGGTTTTAATCTACTTTGTTATAGGGCTATTGTCTCATAAAAAGGCTTTATAGGTGCCACTATTAACTGGGGATGTGGATATTCATGCATGGGTGAGGGGTCGTGATGTGCCCTGTTGTACGTAAAATTTTCCAGATGGGAAGAAAAAAGTTCCCTTAAGCATAAACCAGTGAATGATAAAAACAAAAACAAAAATCAATGTGTTGTTTTTCAAGTTATATGCTGCCTTGCAGGGAAGAATACGATTCTCATGGCAGCTTAACTCTTGGTGTGACAAAATTTCTTTTATTTATGGAAGATGAATTTTTAATGAACTTGGGTATTTCATCTGATAAATTTCCCTTCGTATATTTTTAAAATGGACTTTCAAAAATCCATGATAAATCATGAATAATAGAATCTGTAAACGATGAGAAGGATGCATCAGTGTTTGATAAGACTATGAAGACAGAATATGGAGCAATCTACACAAGACTATTAGAGGACATTGAATCAAATAACCTTCGTACTGAAACAGTCATGGTTGTCAACTATAGTATTGTTGTGAGGATAAATCCCTTCTCCAGAAATAAATGATCTCTCTAGTCCTATGACAAAATCTAGCAACAAATCAAACAAACTAGTGCAAAACTCTCCTATTTTATGTTGAAAATTGCAAAGTGAGAGAGATAAACATACCTCACTCTGATGCTAAGTTCTCAACCTTTGATGATGATCTCGATCCCTTAGATTCCAGGCTCGCTCCTCGTTACTCCTTGCATCTGAATACCTACAAGAGAGATCAAAAGACAAAAATATATACAAGAGCATACATAGTATAATTCAAACATAAACTACATGAAAAGTCAAGGAGTACCATGCTAAGTGAATAATATTTAGACATTTATGGAAAGTAAACACTAGATTCATATATTAATGAATCAAAAGGGAAGCATACAACCATTGCCTTGATGCTGGAGACCTCGTTTGTAGCAGATTTCCAAGTCTAAGACAAGGCCATTCAAGCACTCCTTCTCCTTAGTCAGATGGGCAACATTTGGGCATAGTTTCAGCGTAGGAATGTAGGAAAGCAATGACACACCATTTCGGGATGGAACAAACTTGATTTAAACGAAGGGAGAGTGGGTCAGGGATCCACAAAAGAGGGAGGAAGTTCCATGTCTCAAAGGGAAGATCCCTACAGGTAGGATCAAGGGCTCAAAATGGGAGAGCTCATCCATATCTCTATCCAACAACATCGAGCTCATTGTTCTCGAAGAGTCTAGAAATCAAAGCTTGTCCTCCACTTTAGGAAAGACTGCTATAAGAGATCTAGTGTGGGTTTTCATATCAAAAGTCACGCTGGCAGCGCTAGGTCAATATGATGCAACATGACATCAGCATGGGCTAGCAGTAGTGCAAAGCATGTTGGTCCTGAAAACTAGGGTGTTAGGAAAACTTCTGCATAATTCACTTAGGGCATATTTTCTTCTATTCTTCAAGGATGTTTCTTTATGTGTTTCATAGTGAACACAGTAAAAAATCTTTCCACTTTGCCACATTTTGGGAAAATTTTGAAAGCTCAGGGTATGAGATAGGGAGTGCGACAAATTACTATATAACAGATGCCCCGTAAAGAATGAAGTTAGAACAAGAGGTGATGGTTGAAATTCTCTACAAGTCAAGACAAGGACCTAGAAAAATACTTTCAGGAGATCTGAAAATCAAACATGATAAAATATACATATCTGACATCTCTCCTATAGACATGTCTGATGATACATCTCTGAATAGGCATATAAGAATACATGAATCCATGGCATGGCACAACCATCTGTTGGGTCCTTATAATACTAGTGATTACCCCATTACTATGGTAGTTGTACCCCTTATTAATATTGTTGTGCCCCTATTGCCCCCATATTATTATTACTGTGCCCCATAGAATCCCTCTATTGTTATTTTTGTGGCTTTGTATTATTATTGTTAGGTCGACTGGGTTATATTGTGACTCCTTAGACTCC
>APFE031566249.1:68250-78312 GCA_000404065.3 Pinus taeda | reverse complement strand
AATTAAAAGATAAAATCTTCATGGAGGGGGAGGGGGGAGGGGGGAGGGCATCCTTTTCTCTAAGGACCCTATCAATAGTTTTCTGTTTATCCTGAACCACCTCCTCCCCAGCCTAAAATTTTGCTTTGGAGAGAGATGAGGGGCGGCCCCTTGTAGGCTTTAGAGAAACAAGGGTAACATCAACATCCAGGCCAACTGCATCCGGCCCTCTCTCTTTGGTTTTGGATCAAGTGCAGTATCTCAGGGCGAAATTTATAGAAGGGGAGGGAGGGGGATAAGACAGGATCGGGAAAGTGGAGGGGAATCAAGAGGTGTAGATGGGAGGAGGCATGGGAAGAGAGCAAGACAGGAAAGATTGTCCTACCGGGTGAAGGATCAGGTGATCCCTTGAGGCAGAGAAGGGGGATGAGGGGAAAGGGATAGGGGGGACCATAGAATGATTGTGCAAATGAGATGAGAGAGATTTAAGAGATGCAGAAAGATGTGATGCAGAAGCATGAGAAAAAAGAGACATAACCGATGAGAAGACATCACCCTTGGCAGCCCTGGAGCACGTCATAGGAGGATAGGGAGGCTGGATAGGAGTCTTGCCTCGCTTCTTCTGAACTTGTGCAGCTGGGACTTCAACGGTATACGAGGTCTTGATCTGCTCCTCCGTATGGGTCTCTGCTCCTGGTGGTGGAGGTTGTTCGGTAGGGGGATCCAACTCCATTTCTTGTGTGCCTAGTTTGTTTTTCCTGAGGAGGGGGCATGCCCTGAAGAGGTGACCCACTTGATGACATCTTCTGCAACGATATGGAATTCATTCATAATCAAGAAACTATTTACGCGAGGAGGCCCTCCATTGAATTGTAATATGCTCCTGTAGACCTCCTCTGGTGTTCAAATGAACTAGAATCCTTCCGTAAGCCATCATGCTTGTAGTCTGGTAGGATTTATCATACTCCATGAATGTGCCTAAATAATTTCTGATCCTTCTGAATATGTTTACGGACCAGTATTGCAGTGGCAGGCCTAGTAGCCTGATCCAGATAGGGCCAACTCCAATTTGCTCAGTCTTTGGATCGAAAAGAGGTGTCCAACGCTTTAGTAAAACGGGTGCATGTTCAAAGTTCCAAAAGGAGGAAAGGACCCAACTCGTATGATCTGCCCTTGCAAATCTCAGTGCGAATTGCCCCCTTACAAAAGTTTTGACAAAAGGGATGTCCACCAGGTGTTGTCCCCAGATTTCTGTAGCCCAAGTCTTCAAGCGAGCCGCCGAGTAGCTCCTGCCTCTGATTCTGCCAACCAAAACCTTGTCTGCATAATCCATTGTATCACCCCACTGAATATCCTCTTCAAGCCTTAAAATCACGTCTTCTGCCCTAGACTTGAAGCACTTATGTTTCTTCTATGGGCAGGCCGTCGGGATATTGGGTTGTTCAGAAACCCTCGCCGAATCGGGGACCTCAATCGAAGGACTAGGGGTTGGAGGGATAAAAGGGATGGCCTCGGAAAGAGGGGGGACAGAGGTGAAACAACCAGAGGTGGGAGCACGAGAGGAGGAAGGGCTGGGGTCGACAAGTAGGGGAGCAACAGAGGGAGCTTCAAAGAATGGCTCAAACGAGTGGGTTGGCGGGGCAAATGATAGGCCTTCCAGGTCTGAGGAAGGGTTGATACAACCAGTGAGAAACCCCAGGGTAGCCAGGGACGAAAGAGAGAAATTCGGCCAAGTGGAGGGTTTCTCCGGCAACACAGATTCAGTGTGAGCGGGTTCAGAGAGCTGACGGTAAACTTCAAAATTGCCAGAAAACCTTTCACTAAAGTTTAACATACCTTCTAAGGCAGCATACATGGACTACCAGATGGAGCCTTCCTCCATCGGATCCTCTGAATAATCAACTGCATCAATATCCATGACGACAGCTGCACCAAGATGTGGGCTCACTGCCTCAAACAAGCTGGCCGACAGGAAACGACACCGATAGGAATGGAACGGTAACTGTTCGTAGTGTGAATACCTTGGGGATCAAGGTCCGGTGCAAGGAGTTGGTAACAGTCAAAACCCTTAGGTGAAATGTGAAAACGGAGAGCGACTTGAGAGCATAAAACCCTCGTGGCTAGAACTGATAATGTTAAATCCCAACGCATAAAGTGTAAACCGGAAATGGTAGGGTATATTCCCAAAGCTGACGAGGGTAGCTGCAGGTCAGGTGACTGACAGCTGCAGTACCCCATACCTCTCAATTGTTCTATTCCGCCTTTTTCCGTCTCAGTCGTTCCAGCCTGAAACCCTCCATCGCTCCGTTCCTCCTCTTTTTCAGAGGTGGGGAAACATACTCATCTTCACTTCCCAAATACACCACCCATACACACACTTTTCAACTTCAATATTATTTAAACTTCTATGAAATATATTTCAACTTTAATGGTATTTAAAGTGAGTTTCAACCTATTATTTCTATATGTCAAAGTGCTTTAATTTGACATTTTTTACTATGCAGAAATTCTCGCAATAATAATTCGACATGACTGGGGAATTCTTCTACAATCCCTCTAAATTGTAAGTTCCTTTGAGCTAAATCAAAACTCTTTATGACAATTTGCATTCAATTGAAAGGATTTTTTAGCACTAACTTTTGTAATTCAGTATGCAGACAAATTTACAAGACAAACAAATTACCAAGCACAACAAACAACATACAACCTTTTATGTCAAATGGTCATCAGTATGGAGGGCATGCATGCTGAAAATAAAAAATAAAAATAAATAAATAATAATAACCCCCCTCAAAAAAAAAAAAAAAAACTAGCATAGAACTGCAAGAGGGATACATGTACTCCGGCTTAAACTTGGTAGATATAGGTCAAAATGTTATCTTAGCTGCAAGGTCAATACACCATTTAAGATGATTAGCTAACTCAAAAGATAAAAGTTAAAATTCCTACTTACAAACATGTTACTACCCCCTCCATATTCAAGCTTCAATCACATTGATTTTCTACTGACAATCAATATACTCAAAACATATATTTAAGAAATTTCCCAATGGCAAGTCATGCTCAAAACAAATTATTAAGAAATTTCCCAATGGAAAGTCTAATATTAACCACTAGAAATAACAAATATCAATTCCCCTTCAAACCTTTGTCAATTTTTCCAAAATGTCTCATCATTGCTAAGAATGTTTACTTCCTCGATATGAAATCACACTACTTATTAAAAAAAAATGTGAACCACTTTATTCTTGGGAAAACCAATACTTACAGGATGTAATTAAATTATGAGAAGATACTTAAATGCATTAGGAATTGTTAACCACTTTAAAAGGATTATATTTTTAATTAATAATTAAATAATTAAAAGAAATATATTTTTAATATGGATTTTTATATTAATATCATTTTAAAAGAAACTTGGTTATTATTTTAATGTGTTACTATACCTTCCTTGATGATGGTGTAGAAGTGGGCACGTCTCTCTCTTCGGAATGAGTATTGGCGTATCACCTCGTTGATTTCCGTGAAGTTGTGGATACATGTAGTTAATGTGAAGGTTGTAGGTATGTGTGCTATTAATTATTTTAAAATTTGCTTCCAGAGGAGAGATGTTTGTTGTAGGTGGCATCGGGGGTTTGAGGTCTTGGGTTTTACCTCGTCCTCTAGTTCTCAGAGCTCCTTTGGGATGGCGTGGTGGATGGTCGATAGCTATGTAGTTGCATTGGGAAGTGGAGGCACTGCATTAGTTAGTGATCCTTACTTGGCAAACCATTCTCTCTACACCTTGGTGAATTTTCCTTTTCTTTGGTTATGGAGGTTGACAATCAAGTTTTGGGATATGGATTTATCACCTTTGTTATAATTTTTTTGTTTGTTAAGCTTGGCAGGACCTTTCATTTTCTATTCATAATCGGCAAATTTACACCGCATAGTTTGGCTAGGTGGCCTCAACTTGCCCAATGGGAAACCAAGTCTGTTGGCCACCTATCCTCATTGTAAGCCATCCAAAAACAATAAAGTTTCAATATTTCTAGCCAAGCTATATATGTCTTTGTTTCATGACTAGACTCTATATTTCTATCTATACATATACTTTCATGACAAAAAGTAAATGCTAACTGATATAACAAAAGAAAACATGGTAAACTGACTAGCCCTTCTGCTCCTCCAAGGTTGATTCCACTGGCGTGGGATCCTTAACAGTTGCTCCAGGCATCCTCGATAGTTCTAGGATGCATGGAATGTGTCTTTCGATTTTGTACAACCTAATATCATGCTTGTGGAGTTGGAACTGAATTTTCTATAGATATTGTTTGTAGCTCGACATCCCTTGGAGAGAAACCGCCATATCCACTGAGATCTGTTCCATGGCCTTACCCAACAGGCTTTTCATTAGCCAGTAGAGGTATAATGTCTACTTAAATTGTGTTATCCTTCCTCTGGTGTTCCCAGGATCCTGGATGAGTGTCCTCCAATTTTCCATATCCTCCTCCGTCTCACTGCCTTGCTTAATTTCTTCTTCCCATTCTTCTAATAGATTCTGGATGTCTTCATCCATGCCTTTACGATATGCCGCAGCAGCTTCACTGATAAGATGCTCTACCGACTTCCTCCCTCTGCGGGGCTCCGACGTGCTCGGGTCCTTATCCTTTATGGGTTCCTAGCCTCGTCTTCCACGTCCACTACCTCTCACAAGCCACAACATGTCAACGTTTCCCGAAACCTATTCACAGTAAAGATTTGTTAACAAAAAAAAATTGACATACTATACCATTGGTTGTTGCCATGAATTGAGTTGTCGATGTCGTCATCCTCCCCATTCATTTCCATTTTCCATTTACTATCAGTGTTGGAGGCAAGATGGGCGGAGAGCCAGTCCTCAGAAAGGTCTAGACTCCAGAACCCTTCCATCATCTCACCCCTCCACCCCTAGTGCATCTCATATGCCATGAGGTTGGAAATCCTAGGCCAAGGCCATGCAAGTGAGCATAACCTCAGACCTATAGGTTTCCTTCCTTGAATTATAACTCCTTTCCCCTCTACCCAAAAAGCTAGAGCAGAACCCCTGTCATTTTCATACCCAACATCACCCTCAAGGACCCTAGCAATTATCTTAACACGGGAATTTCTCCCATTGCCCCAGTAGTTGTAGTGGTTTTGGCAGCAAGGCCAAGCTCTTACACAACATATTAACTGACCCTCACTGCCTTTAGCCTCAGATACAAAGCCTCTGCCTACCAGACCCCATCGACTAGCCCCATTCAGCCCTCGGTGTGTTGTACCTGAGTTCCCATTGCCAAATAATGCGAGGTCAAAATAGCCAGAGGCAGGGTCGATACCCGGCAAGCTCATTACAAAGACGCATAGCCAAACCATTGCAGCCAATCACTTCCTCCATTTCCCCCAACATTTCCCCCAATTAACCTTCCCAATTACCCCCCTCTCCCCCCAACAAAAACCAAACCAGGTTGTCATTGCAAAGGAGGCGAAAAGCCAAGAAACATACACGTTGTCACTTGTAGACTGTCTCCAAGTTTGATGCCGCTGGTATCGACACCTTCCTGTTTTCCTACTCCAAGTCCTTACTCCACAAGCAAACTCACCATCCTTACCCACCTACTAGCATTTGCTTCTATAAACCCTGTCTCTCCACTGTCGTCTCTGCCACCTTTTGCACCACCCTTGCATGCACTCATGCTAAGGGCCACCGCACCCATCGTTTTGAGCATGTTGGGGGCAGTGGTACATAATTCATATGTACGCCTCATTACTTCTAGCAGGAATTTCCAACCACCGGCACGCACCCCAATCACGATCATCACCTTTGTTATAATTGTTCCTTTTCTGCCATTGAATTTTTTTGTTCCTTTTGTTACTTGGAGGATTTGGAAAGTGCATGAAAAGCTACAATTTAATAGTAACAATATTTGAGGAATAGTTAGAAGAGAGATTTTGAAACTAGTTATTGCCCCAAAAGGTGAAAAGGGAGGCCGATAAGATTGTTAAATTGTGATAATTTTAAAGACACATGTACATTTGAATTTAGCATCCTCCCAATATTATCAGCCTTTCAAGGGAGAATACAACACTATTTAATAAAAAAATGAAAATTGCAATCCCAACGCATTAATTGATTAACTTTGCGGTGTCAATATGAAAATAGCACAATCAAGATGAGAATATAGCATAATTTCCTCAAAAAAAAAAAAAAAACTTAACTTAATTACTTAATTGAATCAATGGATAACTATAAAAATGGATGAATAGAAAGCTAAGCTAGCCCAATGAAATTGTTAATTGTTTCATTTTAAAATATATTTTTACTTATTTATTCATTATGAATTGATTGAATGATTTTAATTTATATAATTTTAAAAAATAAAAAATTGTCATCTTTAATTAATTATGAAATTATCCGTAATAATAATAGAATAGTGAATTTATTTATAAAACAAATGAATTAATCGATATTCATTTTAATCTCACATTCATTAAGTTTCTAAGAAATATATGTCAACTTCAATATTGTTTAGACTTCTAAGAAATATATTTCAACTTCAATAGTATTAAAGTGAGTTTTAACCTCTTATTTTTATATGTAACAGTGATATTAATTTGACATTTTTTACTATGCAGAAATTCTCGCAAGAATAATTCAACTCGATTGGGGAATTCTTCTACAATCCTTCTAAGCTGTAAGTTCCTTTGAGCAAAAGCAAAACTCTTTGTGACAATTTGCATTCAATTGAAAGTATTTTTTTAGCACCAACTTTTGTAATTCAGTAGGCAGCTAAGACAACGAGGAAATATATTTACAAGCACAACAAACAACATACAATATTTTATGTCAAATGATCATCGACATGGAGCGCATGCATACTCAAATAAATTAAAAACCCAAAAAAAAAATACTCAAAAAATAAAAATCAAGCATAAAATCGCAGATTGCATGCATGTACTCCAACTTAAACTTGATAGATATAAGTCAAAATTTCCTCTTTGCTACAATGTCAATACAACATCTAAGATGATTAGTCGAATCAAAAAATAAAAGTTAAAATTCCTACTTGCAATCATGTAACTCTCCCCTCCATATACAAGCTTCAACCAGATTGCTTTTCTGCTGACAATCAATATGCTCAAAATAGATTACTATGAAATTTCCCAATAGTAAGTCATTAATGCTAACCACCGACAATAACAAATATCATTTCCCCTCCAAACCTTTATCAATTTTTCTGAAACGTCTCATCCTTGCTAAGAATGTTTACTTCCTTGATATAAAACCAAACTACTTATTAAAAAGAAGTAACGAACCACTTTATTCTTGGGAAAACCAATACTTATAAGATGTAATTAAATTATGAGAAGATACATAAATACATTAGGAATGTTTAACCACTTTATTGTCTATTAAAGTATACCTACGAAAACCAATAACCTCCTAATATATTGAGGATGTAATTAAATTAGTGTAAATATATACTTAAATGCACGAGGAATGATTAAATTCATTAGGTATTTATTTTATATTTGTCATTCTTACCTTTGTTTTTTTATAAGAACTCTTCATTAGAATTATAATAAGTTTGTGTGTTTTTGTTTATGAATAAAATATAATGAAGTTAATGACATTCATGCTTTGGATTCAATTAACACTAAATATCCTTATATATGATGTTTATTTATTGGATGCGTTTTTGTTTAATCTAATAGTCAACACCTTCAATAGCATGATTATATGTAGTTAATTAATTATGTGTTGAATTAGAGATAAAATTTGAAATTAAAAAATTATTATTATTATTCTTATTTTAAAGAGAAATAATAATTAAAATTGAAGAATTGTATTTTATTTAAATAATGAAGAAATTATATCTTAATAAGGATTTTAATTGAATAATTAAAAAGATTATATTTTTAATATGGATTTTAATATTAATATCATTTTAGAAGAAATTTGGTTATTATTTTAATGTGTTATTATACTTTCCCTGATGGGGGCATACAAGTGGGTGTGTCTCTCTCTTCGGGATGAGTGTTGGTGTACTACCTGGTTGATTTCCGTGAAGCGGTGGATACGTGTAGTTAATGTGAAGGTTGTAGATATGTGTGCTATTAATTGCTCTAAAATTTTCTTCCTGAGGAGTAATGTTTGTCGGAGGTAGCATCAGGGGTTTCAGGGCATGGGTTTTACCTCGTCCTCTAGTTCTCGGAGCTCCTTTGGGTTGACATGGTTGATGTTCGATAGCTATGTAGTTGCACTGGGAAGTGGAGGCGTTGCATTGGTTAGTGATCCTTGCTTGGCAAGACATTCTCTCTACACCTTGGTGAATTATTCTTTTCATTGGTTCTAGAGGTTAACAGTCGAGTTTCTGGGATACGGCTTTATAACCATTGTTATAATTGTTCCTTTTCTATCATCGAGTTTTTTTGTTCCTTTTGTTACTTGGAAGATTTGAAAAGTTGATGAAAAGTTACAATTTAATAGTAACAATATTTGAGAATAGTTACAATAGGGATTTTGAAACTAGCAATTGCCCCAAAAGGTGCAAAGGGAGGCCTATAAGATTGTTAAATTGCGATAATTTCAAAGACACATGTACATTTGAATTTAGAATCCCAATATTATGAGTCTTTCAATGGAATACAACATTATTTAATAAGAAAATGAAAAGTGCAATCTCAACCCATTAATTGATTAACTTTGCAGTGTCAATATGAAAATAGCACAATCAAAATGAGAATATAGCGTAATTTCCTCAAATAAAAAAAGAAAAACTTAACTTAATTACTTAATTGAATAAATGGATAACTATAAAAATGGATGAATAAAAAGCTAAGCTAGCCCTATAAAATTGTTAACTATTTCATTTTAAAATATATTTTTACTTATTTCTTCACTATGAATTGAATTGAATGATTTTAATTGATATAATTAAAAAAAAAATGTGATCTTTAATCAATTATGAAATTATCCATAATAATAATAGAATAGTGAATTTATTTATAAAACAAATGAATTAATATACATTCATTTTAATCTCACATTCATTAAGTTTATAAGAAATATATTTCAACTTCAATATTATTTATTCTTATAAGAAATATATTTCAACTTCAATAGTATTTAGAGTGATTTTTAACCTATTATTTTTATATGTAACATTTCTATTAGTTTGACATTTTTTACTATGCAGAAATTATCGCAAGAATAATTCAACATGGTTGGAGAATTCTTCTACAATCCTTGTAAATTGTAAGTGACTTTGTGCAAAATCAAAACTCTTTATGACAATTTGCATTCAATTGAAAGGATGCTTTTAAACCAACTTTTGTAATCTAGTAGGCAACTAAGACAACAAGGCAAATAGATTTACAAGCACAACAAACAACATACAATCTTTTATGTCAAATGATCATCGACTTGGAGGTCATTAATGCTAACCATTGGCAATAACAAATATCATTTCCCCTTCAAACCTTTGTTAATTTTTCTGAAACGTCTCATCATTGCTAAGAATGTTTACTACCTCAATACGAAATCAGAGTAATTAAAAAAAAAACTAACCACTTTATTCTTGGGAAAACCAATACTTATAAGATGTAATTAAATTATGAGAAAATACTTAAATGCATTAGGAATAGTTAACCACTTTATTGTCTATTAAAGTATACTTAGGAAAACCAATAACCTCCTAATATATTGAGGATGTAATTAAATTAGTGCAAATATACTTAAATGCATGAGGAATGGTTAACTTCATAAGGTATTTATTATTTTATGTTTGTCATTCTTCCCTTTGTTTTATATATGAAGTCTTTATTAGAATTATAATAATTTTGTACAAAGTCTTTATTAGAATTATAATAATTTTGTGTGTTTTTGTTTATGAATAAAATATAATGAAGTTAATGACATTCATGCTTTGGATTCAATTAACACTAAATATCCTTATATATGATGTTTATTTATTGTGATGTGTTTTTGTTAAATTGATTACTCAACACCTATGGCACCATGATTATATGTAGTTAACTAATTATGTAATTATGTGTTGAATTGAAGATAAAATTTGAAAG
>APFE031566249.1:55278-67891 GCA_000404065.3 Pinus taeda | reverse complement strand
TTTATATAAATAACTAAGAAATTATATTTTTGAGTCATGTATTATGACTCTCTCTATCTAAAATTGCAGTCACTTAGATTTTAAGATAGGTATGGTGCTCAGAAAGGAATAGTTTTTAAAGGTTTGCTCGCAAGGGAGAAGATAAATCCAGTGGGAAATACGGTCATATAAGTTGATTATTTTCGTGTGATAGGATGAAGAGAAAGAGGGATATTCTAGAGGGGCAAGGTAGGTAGTATTTTTGGATTTTTTTAGTCAAATTCATCGTAGGAAGGTGAGTAGAAGATAAGTGGAAAATGACATACATAGCATCAAACAACATGATGAATTCTAAATGCCATTCAAGTGGAAAACATAAATGTTTAGCAAACTGGAACATAACACTTTTTGAAGCGAATTTGGAGACAAATATTTGTTCAACTAAACAAGAGAACACATTTCAAAGCATGATTGATAACAAAATATAACTTACAAGACCGAGAAGCACATCTCCAAAGCAACTAACAAAGGAATCCCTGTAAAATTTGGCCTTTGTCTTTTCATTCACTGGAAAATCAAGAAAATACAATACACACAATGTTCTTTCTTATCAAACATAACCAACCCTCTGCTTCATTACAATTACAAGATAAATAGAGAAAACAAATCAGTTCCCACCTCTAGGAACTGAATTCCCTAATAGGATTTATGTTTCTACCTAATGCAATGAAAATATAACTGTTTTTTTTTTCAAAAAAAATAGGAACTCTTTAACTAAATATTTTCAAGCATATTTACATTAAATATTAAGTCTAAATAGAGCTTATAAGTCCTTATATGCCTCGTAACATTTACCATGAGCATAAAATCAAATTACATGAAGTTTTGACATGAAAATCTTGGTCAAAAGGATGATTGTGTGGAAGCGCAACATTGACGCTGCACAAACACAAAAACGCAACAGAAAAGCATAGCGAATCCATGGTTGATGTCGCTCCGATCACTCCTTGAGTTTCTTGATGACATTTTCATGTGCGAAATGGCCTAGACATCAACAAATTCCTCCTTAGAAACTTTCTTTCATCACACCAAGCTCCCAAGTCTCAAAATTTCACCTACAACAAAAACGTAGCACTAGTGAGAAAGTGCAACACAACCTGTTCTTCATGGTTTTGATCGATGCTAATACCTCTGAGCAAGAAATTTCCTATTGATGATGTTGAAATGATACTGATAATGTTTCAAACCCCATTTAAACCCCTATTCATCAAGAAAATGACAAAACTTCCATCTTTACATCAAAACCCTAAACCTAAAGCTTGGCCAGGATAGAAAATTGTTTTGTGAGCTTCTTCTTTTGGAAAGTCACTTGAGTATTCTAAAAAACCGTGTTTGCAAGAAAAGCTTCCTGCAAAATACAACCTCTTAACTTCAAGCTCATTCAACAAGCATACTTAGGTAAAAAACAAAAAATTCAAAACTGCTTTGTTTTACTTGTTCCAACACTTAAAATTTTGTTGCTTTAGCCAACAAATCCAACTTACCTTTGTCTTTCTCCTGTATCTCCTTCAATTGTTGCTTGGGATATCTCAACTCCCTCCTCATAGAAATGTTCTACCTGCATATTTTTTTCAGCAACCTATGTAGTGGGAGAGACCTCTTCAGCATATATTTAACATTTTCCATTCTTGGCTGATACACGTCCAAAACATCAGTCACCTTTTTCCTAGCCATTTCATCCTACTCCTTAAGCTAAAAAATCTCACTATGGGCCTTCTTCAATTGCATCCTAAACCCGTTCAAAGTATGTTGGCCCCCATATATCTTTGTTTCCTTCTCCTCTTTTATTGATTTCTCTTCGTGAATATGCAATTTTCTAGTGGAAGATCTAGTGACTCTAGCTGTTGGAGCTTCTACTTCTTAAATATCCTCCTTTACTATCTTCTCCTTTCCTTTGTATTTGGTGACGTATGGTGTAGCCTTTGTCACTGGTTCTTCTTCATTAAGCCTAATTGTCCTTTCTAGATCAATCTTCTTCAATTCCCTATTGTCATGGTGCAACTGTATAATAACCATGTGTGGATTCTTTAGCTGCTCTTGTAGTTGTGTAATCTCTTTATCTTTATTATCAGGAACATCATCATATGGTATGGTTTCCAAGGATTGAAATGTATGCTCCAAGGGCAACTTCTTTGCAGAATATCTAGCGAGGGGCTTCTTGGGGACATTCACTGCTTCAGGGGAAAAATGCAACTTCTTACCTTTCTTCTTTTATGATGAATGAATTGCATCTAAGGGAATTTTCACAAAACTTCCAAATGGTGACTGTATATATTTTACCACTGATGATGGTGTCTCCTTCTTGCTCAAAGAACTAGTTGGTAAGTCAAATTCCAACTTTGAAGAATCTATAAATGACTTCCATGATTGAATTCCTCCAACACTAGCAATTTATTTAAAGAGAAGTAGAAAAGGATATGTTCCACTTGAATCTATTTTCCCTGCACTTTTTCGACCTTCTTGCTAAGACTTTTGAACAGATAGAAGGGTATATTCAAGGGGCACTTCCCTGTAAAGTGCATCAAAAGTCTAAAATGGTACTGATAGATCCTCCCAAACGTACCCTCATACATAAAGTATCTCTAAATTTCTTGCAAAAGATTGTTGTAGGACCCAAGTAAATAATCCTTAGGGACAATGACTCCATACCCTTTATCTCTGCACTCAGGTTTTAGGAAATATTTATAGTTGGAAATGTTAAGAGGCATGCCCTTGAACCATTGTTCTTCTTAAAGGGGAACCTTTGTTGTAGCTAATATAGTGACATTTGAAACTGGAAAGGTGAGCTCTCCAACCTTAAAATCTAATCCATTGAAATTGATGGACAATTCTTTGGTGAGATGTACATTAAATCCCTAGATTTTTTCACAGAATTGGATGCATCTAACTTGCTCAAACGAAACTCTAATTTTTGGGTCTGAATTGGTCAACGTGAGGTCTTGGGGTTCAAACCTAATAATGACTCCTCCCTTATGTTTATTTCTATCTGGGGCTAACATGATTTTTCATAGCAGAGGTATGCTCTAGGGTTTCTTTAATACAATTTGAATGTAAGCTTATTTAGTGCAGCAAATAAGATAACAGTGATGAAATAGAGCTCTAGATTAGGGTTTTGTGAAAATTAAGGATGATGGCCCTATAGATCAAACCTGGACAACAAAAATTTTCTCTCAAAACCAAAAAAAGGTAAAAAGTGTTTACTTGGTCACAGTGGTATAATTAGAAACGCAGGTGCAACGCCAAAAGTGTAGTGCATGGAGGAAAAGTTGTTTCTTGACCTCTAAGGAAAGCAATGACCAAGTAAGAAGTTTTCAATCAGTTGAATGACATGGAAAACTTCAATACCAAGGTGGCAGAGAAGATTTTGGGCTTTAGAAAAGGTTGACATCATAAAAACATAGCAATGAAGGAAAACGCAGTGAATTCCCCAAAAACGCTGCAAGGCCAAAATTTGAGTTTTGATGGATTTTTGAAATGATTTTCTCAAAAAATTGAAACTAAATTGTCATTATGCAAGACTAATGACCTAGGGGAATATGGACTTTGTACTCATAATGAGTAATTCACCACCAATTTGGAAAATGCAGCGAATGTGTGTGAGCGCAACACTTGTCTGCAAGCGCAACACTTCCCCTGTTGACTTTGTGTAGTGAACTCCAATAACTATTCAACAAGCTTTTGATGGAGAAATGAACGGTTCTGAGGTATTTATGAAGTTTAACCATGCATTTGAACTCCCAAGGTGGATGAATGCGCATTTCAAAGGTGATGGTTACGATTTTGTAACTACATCATAAAAATGCAGCACCTTTAAAAAACGTAGCATTGTCATCCTAACCATTGTACCAAAGTGATGTCATGGATGACTACGATTTGGCACTCTCACTGACCCAAGTGACCCTACAAATTTTTGCCCATGATGATAAGAGATGACAACTTGACCTCACCCATGATTTTTAATTAGATATGATCCTAGACTTATTAAACTCAACTTCTCAAGATATCAATGACTATTTTCATGACCCTTCACACACTTTGACACAATTACATTCACTAATAAAAAATTATTCTATAATAAGGCCAATAGCTTGATCTCTAGAAGATCAAAGCTTAACCTTTTACACATTTGCCAAATAATTTGAATGATAAAAATTATTTTCTGACTACTATGACTATAGGATACTAACATAGTCATCGAGGAGCGACAATGAGAGTCTTGATCTACCCTTGGTGATGCCCAGCATTTTCTTGTACCATCTGACAAAAGAGGCCTCCCTGATTTCTTTATTGCTATGGTCCCCAGAGGTACACCATGTTAAATTCTTGAGTGCAAGGGGATGGTCTTCAGTAACCATTGTCGTCTCTCTTCCCTTTGGTGGGCACCATTTCCACATAGAAAAGGAAACAGTCAAATATCCATATATGAAATGGGTGGCCCTTTTATAAACATCTTCACAAGCATTGAAGATTTCATTCAATAGAAAACTACACCAATTTAGTTGTGTGTCTTGCACACAAACTTCCATGACTTAGATAGTATCCAATGTGCATTCATCTCTTGAGAAGTGTCGCATGAGCTTTCCAGAAATTTTATAACAGGAAAATTTGATGTTATGCTTGTTAATTGGTTCTATTAGAGAGCCTTTACCACAACGTTGGGTACCATATCTATTGTAGTAATTGTCATCGCCTATCTTCTTCCCTCACTTAGAATTATTTTGAAATGCAGTGTTTAGCATGACTCTAATAGTAGAAAACCTTATGAGTCTGTGAATGTCGATGGCATGGATTGGGTATTCCTTGTCGATCCATAAAGATCCTACATGCATCCTACTAATGAGAAATTTTGTGCATTGCATTAATGCTCCCGCAGTGCCGAATACTGGAAGGCCCCATAAATTCAGTAGCATTGACCTATGTAGTTGTAACAACCTTGGTGAAAATTCCATGCAAAACTATATATAAGGCCACGGTGATGGGACATGTATTCCATGCTGAATGGTGGGGGAAACATCCTAGTGGGTGTTGATTCGGTTTACTATGGCTAAGGAAATTGGAAAAGGAAATAGCTAAGGTTTTGGAAAGGCATGAGGCATTAATTGGCATTTTATTTATGAAAATAATGGAGATTAGGAGAAAAGGAATGTGAAAGGTCACACGTTGCATGTGAGTAGGAAAATGAAGAAAATAGAGGCCTCATTAATAAGAAGGCTTTTGAGGATCAGTGGGCAAGGCTGATCAGTTCAGTTTTGGAGCTCTCACATTATTCTCTCTCTCTCTCTCTCATACTCTTGGATACTTAGAGTTTTCTTGGAGCCCTCTTGGAGGGTGTGGCATACTTGGATTTTTGGAACAAGAAGGAAAAGGAAGAGCAAGAAAGCGCAAGAGGGCATCGATATCAGCAGCTACATCAAGGTTTTCTTGCAAATATCGAGTTGCATGTATGATTTATTCACTAGTTTTGGAATGCATCGCACATGCATGTGGTTTCTTAGTTGTGATATTTCATTGGCATGGAGGATTTCCCGGATTGACAGTGGATTTCCAAGCCTTGCCATTTCCTGGATAGCCATTGAGATTGTGGGTTTATTTCCTTGTTTCTTTTGGTTGATTCTCATGTTTCCTTAGCTTGGTTTGAGTTATTAGTTCCTGAAATCCTTGGTTGGACAAACACTCTGGAAGCCCTGTTACGATTTAGGTTGAGTTACTAGTCCCGTAGCCTTGGTTGGACAAACGCTTCGGAAGCCCTGTAACAACTTGGGTTGAGTTATTAGTCCTGGAAGCCTTGGTTGGACAAATGCTCTGGAAGCCCTTAGTCGGTTGAGTTACTAATTCTCGAAGCCTTGGTTGGACAAACGTTCTAGAAGCCCGACAGAAGTTGTGGGTTAAGTTACTAGTCCTTGAGCCTTGGTTGGACAAATGCTCTGGAGACCGGCAGTAACCATGGGTTGAGTTACTAATCTTGGGAGTCAGGTTGGAATAAATGCTCTGGGTCCCTGGAAGGCCGGGATAAAGAAAAATCAAATGATGGTTTTGGTGATGTCTAACCGTGATGTGGAATCACTGTTTGATGGGTTGAAGTGGATGGCCTCTAGAAGCCTTGGATGAGTTTTGATTGATGTGTTCTATGAGATCCCACATTCATGCTTGGAATATGGCACATGGATGAATGACTAAAGAGAGATTTGGCTCAACTATTTTATGGTCAGGTGGAACATGGACGTCCCATTCGAGTTTGGATTTTGCATCATTAATGAAATGTTATTTCTCCTTGTACATATACGAGAATTATGATGGATTATACGTGGTTTATATGGATGTGATTTAATTGGTATTTATGTCCCTATTATGTTGGTTATTTACATGTTTTATACAGTAGCCATGAGTGGCTCTCATCTGTTCTTACTTGTTATTGAATGATCAATGTATCTATGACCTAATGGATGAAATGGTATCTAATGTGATAAGGAGACAATGCTTCATAGTGAATCTCAGATAAGTATGATACCCCTATGCTCAGATATGTTATTTACACCTTGTTGAAGCCTCTAAAATCGCTGCATCAACATCAAGGAAAACCACCCGGTCTAGACCTTAAAGTAGCTCCTTTTCCGTTTGGTGTGGTGGCTCCGACTGAATGTAATGGGACCAGTTTCCCAGTGATATATGAGTTGGTGGGTGATTGGTTTGTAATGTATAACGAGAGTGATAAGTGCTCTATTCTAAAGTGTAAAAAATATACAAAGATAACTAATCTATTCCGGGTGTTCTTCTAAAAATGTGATTCTTGATTGTTTCTATTAACAAATAAACATAAAAATGACTTATTCATAAAATAGAAATATGCATTCATATGATGATTACATTGCTTAATTAATTAAACAAAGTAATAATTAAAACATTATCGCATTGATCATAATATATCACTGACATATATATTTAAAAGATGACAACTCTGAAACATTCAAAAGTGACAAGTTAAAGAATTGTTTTAGAAACATATACATATCAATAATAGCAAAGTTGATAAATGTTAATTCACATAGAGAAATAAAACGAAAACATAGATAATAGTACCGTGTGCATTTGGATCTCCTCTGATGTAAATCACATTCAAATTCTGCCTTCTAATTTGGGAATCCTTTCACAGGATGCAAAAGTGCAAATCACATAAAAGCCTTCTTTGTCAAAATTCAGAATTCTGGTCCAGTCTTTTATAAAAAATATATATCGGAAGTACAGTAGTGCAACCTCTGATTTAAGTCTTAATACAAAATTGCGGACCCTTTCTAAAAACATGAAAGGATCTTTAAATACTACAAATAACAACAAACTATGAAAGAAAGTCATTACGCTCTGGTATAACTAAAAACACATAAATCTGGGATTTATCCTGAAAATAACAGTGTTGTGGCGGTCGAATGGATTCACTGTATTGACTTATCTTCTTGTGATCGCAGTTGACAAATGGAGAGCATTGGCTGGATCTCTGGCGGCTGACTCATCCGGGTGTGTAATTGAGCTGTATATGTGGCATCGGCAAGTTCGAGGATCATGCAGTTGATCGCATCCATAAGACACATCATCTCCATTTGCTGACTGTGTGGTTTAACAAGGAAAAACTAGAACGTTTCCCATGTTAGGCTTTGAATGCCTCCGATCAATTTTTCTCTTTGCATCAACTCTTATTTCCAATGTTGTTCCAACAATTTTACCTTTGGGAGTTTGTCTGGAGAGCAATCTGTAATTAGATTAGATAAATGCAATCTGTTGTTGATTAATTCAATCAGATTATTTGTTGTTGCTTTGCATCTGGATGTAGCTCTCTCATCTTTCGTTAATTGAGACTCCCATTCGAAAAACAAGATTTCCTTATGTGACTCCTGTATCCGTGGCAGATTGGCAACTTTTCCCTCTTTCGAATCTTGCTATGATAAAAAATTAGTTAATTTTTCATCTGCCTCCTCCTACTCAAGCCTTGCATCTACTGATTTTTCAATCATAGATGTTGAGATATCACATAAGGGGACGACCAATGATATATTATGACATAGAATATCCAATTGCCGGGACAAAGCCTTGATCATTTCTAGAGCTTCAGTTCTGAATTCATTTACCTGGGGATATCCTTTGAATCGCTCTATCTGATCTTTCATTTGTGCGATTTGCTCTTCTTTTGATTTCTTCTCCTGCTCGTTCAATAGCTGTAGTTTGCTCAGTGCTTGAGACAACTCTTGTTGTTTATGGATGGCCTGTTCATCAATCCTCTACTTTTCATGTTTTAACTGTTCATTTAGTTGTTCATTAAGCTACATCTGTTCTATCAACTGTTGTTCAAGCTGCTCTATCTTTTGTTGTCGTTATGCCAATTGTGCCTCTGGCTGAATGATTGCCTGGTCTTTTTCTTTCAACAGATGGCTAACCTCTGAAGCCTTATCTATTGTAGCTATTGTATAAGCTCCAGCATACTGTGACAGTTTTGTTAAATCTTCCGAGGGATTTACATCTTCTCTCCATACCACGTTCATCATTTCTACCTGAGGAGTGAAAAGTCGATTGTGATCAATTTTCCTCTTCTTCCTCTGTCTTTTGACTACAACCCTATGCTTAGGACTGTAAAAGACATCCAGTGGTGGTATTTATTCTATTTGTAGTACAATCTTCTCAGTGGGATTTTCAGGGATAATCTCTATGTCTTTCTGAAACTTGGGTGGGCCACTTGTTCTAACAATCAGTACTGTGTTGACTACTGATTTCTGCGCTGTAGACACTTCTGGTGTAGTGAACCCTTGGGCTTTCTCAAGATTACTGATGATTGAATCAAACTGTTCCCATTCCTTGATTAACTTGGGATCAATATTAATATATGTATCAAGGGGTTTGCTAGCTGTTACCTACTTCTGCTCCTTTTCTAGTGTCTTCTCCTTCTCAGAAATCTTTACAATTTCAGGAGTCTACTCAGTAATTTCCTTGTCACTGTGGCCTTGTGGTTGTACCATAGAAGTTATATTTAATAAGTCTAGAGGAAGTGTTTCCAATCTCTGCGCCCTGAGCTTATAGAATTCCTCTAGTCCTTATATTCCCAATTTGATTTTGGCAGTATGTTTGACTTGAGAAAATACTTCTGAAGAAACAAACAAGTCATCGAAGCTATCCTCCTCATGATCAAATTTGGTGATTTTAGCCTGAGAGGTAACATTGTAGGCAACCTTTCTAGGATCGTACTGCCTTTTTGGGATAGTGGCAAGTTTTAACAACTTTATTTTCTCGGCCTCCTTCTCTGTATGTTTAAAATCATGCAGGGTAAAAGTTGTACATCGAAGGGGAAATGTCAGCCACATGTGTTTTTTAGAGTCCCTAAGGGTCCTTGACATCCCTTCAACTATTATTTGATGTGTTAATTCCCTGGCCAGCAGTTTATCAGGGATGTACAGAGGAAGAACATGAGGGTTGGCAAGGCTGACGAAAAGTCTTATATAGGTGAATCTTTCTTCTCCAAACCAACTGCCAATTGCAGTTAGGTTGACTGATGCTTCCTCAGATAACCTAGGGCAGGCTTATTGAATATGGCATAATACACGGGAAGAATAAAACCATGACAAATTCTATACAGATAATGCTTATAATGGGCTTTCCTAGCTCCTTATGATAGATGTGAATAGGATTTGGATCCTGCGGAGTCCATTTCCATCCAAGAACGGGGTATTCGGAATTAAAACAGATAGTGTCCATGATATAGGCACTCATGTAAAAGGGAGTTATCCCCCGGGTAGACACAAACCTATTTTTCCTATATTCAAGTATCTCGGTGGCCATTTTATCAGACAGAATGTTTGCCTAGTCCATGATATAACCATTAATTGTAGCCTCCATAAATGGGGCCATATCTATAGAGAATTTAGCATAATCATGGACTTCGAAGAGTCTACACATCATTGCACCAGCATAATAATAAGGAGAAGCCAATGATTCTACAGAGTACATACCTGATGTCTCGTGCTTGTGTTTGGTCGGAAAATGTCTCCATTGCCTAATAGGGTCAAATTCAATGTCGTTCTCCTTGGCAAAAGCCTCCAAAAATGCTTTGTTATACCGCTTCTCTGGCTGAGGTAAATGGTACATTTGTCTAAGATCCTCTGCTCTAAACGACCCGAACACTTTTCCATCAGCTGTAGAGAATGTTCTATCTATGGTCACAATTCTTTCAACAATCCACCTGACCACATCATTATAGGGTAAAACCTTGGCATGAGTTGCTATTCTATGTAGATACGAACAGGCCAGTTCCTTAAGAGTATTCTCTGGTTTGCTCTTGGAATCTGTTCTTGCTTCTTCTTCGAGTTCTTCAGGCTCCTCCACTTCCAGCAAATTGTAGATACTCTCCCAGCTTGCTTTCCCTAAGCCAAGGTAGGTAGTATCTGATATCAACCGTTTCTTATTTGGTTCTGGTTCTTTGACTACGACAGGGGCCTTGGTTTTCTTCACCTTCTTTCCCATTTTCTCTGGATTCATCAGCTCAGAGTAGCTCTACACAGACAATGAAAAGTGTAAAAGAGAAATATACCCGCTTAAAGCTAATATGAAATGAAAAGAGTTAAGGTAATTCACGCATGATAAACGAAATGTAATTAAGTATTACCACAGGTGAAATCCTCGAAGGATTCACCCTTAACTGCAAAATTAATGACCACCATAACTGCCAATCGTAGTTAATAAATGTAATAGTTATCCGTCACATTGCACATATGCTTGATGGTCCTTTAAAACGTATCTTTTGATCTTCCCGATCAGTGATCAGCGATAAATCGCAAATCGCATTCGGGAGGTTCATCGGTCAGGCTTAATGTTTTGGGTTAATAGCCCCGATTGCGATAAAGGAATATAATAAGGTGGAGGACTAATCAACAGATCATTTGATTTATTGCTTTTTCATTTATTATTCCTTTTAAGATTTGAACTCGCTAATAATACCCTTTTACGGTCTTTTCTTGAAACGCGCGCCTTACTTTATGATATCGCAATCGGGGAAATTGAAAGGGCTTTCGCTATATGTCATGTGATATGTGCGATCGCCGATTGCGATTACGTTATCGGATCGGAGGTTAAGTATAGACCTTTTGGGATGCATCCTTGTTTAACTTTGCGATGTGCGATCTCTAATCGCATTATCGCATTAGAGATTTGCTTATGAGGGCTTCTCAAAGAAGGATATATCATATTATATTACATTTCAACAAAAGGTTTCGGATATTATTTCTATAATTAAATCCAGGCATGCGATTATTATTGAATCATTGAATTTAACTAAGTCTTAAAAAGGGACCCATTTCTATTTAAAGTTTTTTGATAAAAAATTTAGAAATGGGGGGTTGTTGTACAACACAACATACCTGTAGGTTGCATATTTACTAAGTGTTTGAAAAAATGTCTGTCATGCCTGGTAGGGTCTAGTCAAGGTCTTAAACAAGTATTTCCTTTAGCACTATCATTTCCATGTTATTTTACTGATTTGAAGAGATGGTTCAATTATGGGTAGTGACCTAGGCTCTGGGCCTGAAAAAGTGGCTCAAATCTCGGAGTCATTGGCATAGCACTAGAAATTTAGGTCTCTGGTCGCTACCAGGCAAGCCTGTGAGAGCGACTATAGGGTTACAGTCACATGCATGCCTTGTCATGGCAACGACTTTGGGTTTAATTCATCTAAATGCTAGGTTAAATCAGGGGTTGGGCACCTGGAGTGGTGGATTAGCTCCCGGAGGTCCTGAAGCACATGAGGGAGATATGTGTGTTGTGTTTCCAACAATTCCATTTCCTTAAGGTTACCTAGGAGGTTGAATCATATCATATTATCCTCTTGTCACATATTTACCCCGGTTGGCTAGTTGCTTAGGTATATGTGGTAGGAGGGTGTTACAATAGTTCTCTGAATTCTTCTCTAACTTTCATTGAATGGATTTTATCGGATTTGGTGACATCTGTGTATACTTCTCGTTTGAGCGCTAGAAAATGGAACAACTCTGAGAGATCATTGTCTACCAGAACAACCTTTTCATACTTGCCATAGAGATTCTCGGTTTTTGTAATTATTGAGTCTGGTTCAATGTCTGGAATGAATATTATGGTCTTATTTATGTTGGAAATAATACTGAGAGGGGGGGTGAATCAGTATTATCAAGTCAAATATTCCTTTTTCAAATCCAAATGATATACGCTACTCCAGTTAATTAAACCCGCAACTATGTAGAAGGAAACCCGCGTATACTGTGCAAACTTATAATTTACTTTATCTTTCAGATGTTGATTGTTAATCTGTGTATCAGAATCAAATAACCAATAACCAGAAACAGTAAAACAGAGTAGAAGATAATCACACACAAGAACACAAGATATAAGGTGGAAACCCAATGTGGGTGAAAACCACCGGCTGCAATTTCGTCTCTATCTTCTCTTTAATTAGAAACTTCTTTTTACAATTGTACTAGTGCAGTCCTTTACCAGTACGCAAGCTGCAACCTGCAGAGAGCTACAACCCTCTCTCATTTTCCAGCTTCTCCTGGAAGGGAGCTAAAACCCC
>APFE031566249.1:26667-40615 GCA_000404065.3 Pinus taeda | reverse complement strand
TACCTTGCAGCTTGTACAGAGTTCCGATCCGAACTCCCCGCATCAATACCAGTGCTCCTCGAACCATCTTGCAGGTACCCTTCTCGAACACTGTCTTTACACCTGCATCATCCAACTTGCTTACAGAAATCAGATTTCTGGCCAACGCAGGAATATGCAGAACACCCGGAAGGGTACTAACCCTTCCACCTTGCAACTTCAACTTTACTTTTCCACGACCAATGATTCTAGCCTTCCTATCATCTCCTAAGAAGACATCACCACCATCATATTTCTCATACTCGCAGAACCACTCTCTATGGGGAGTGAAGTGAAAGGATGCACCTGAGTCAATCAACCATGCCTCATGATCTACATGTGTACTTGAAGAAGCCAAGTACACATCCCCACCTTCATCTGAGGTGGTTTTCGCCTCTACAGAAGGAGCATCATCAGATCCCTTTCCTTAATCAGGAGCTTTAGATTTACACTCCCTTCTGAAGTGCCCTTCCTTTCCGCATTTCCAGCACACCACCTTTGTAGGTTTTCCTGGAGATTTAGATCTCCCTCTAGATTTAGATCTCCCACTCGTGACTTATTTTTGTTTCTGTTTTGGGATTGTCCTCGTACAGACAAGGCATCACCATTCTGGCTCTCCATATTTTTTTGTCTCATCTCCTCCGTCAGCAAGGATGAGACTATTTCATCAAACTGCAAGACAGTTGCATTGCTACTTATTGCAATAACCAGACTATCCTACAAATCTGGTAGAGAACACAACAAATTGATGCACTTATCTTCATCTGAAATTTTAATATCAACAGATGCTAACTGACTTACCATAATATTAAATGCGTTCAGATGCTCTGTCACTAAGTCTCCATCTTTCATCCTCAGGTTATACAGTTTTTTCCGCAAGAACAGTTTATTCACGAGAGACTTAGATTGGTACAAATTCCCTAACTTGTCCCACAAAGCCTTCGTTGTAGCTCCCCTTGGTACATTCAACAATACTGAATTTGAGACACACAATCATATTGTGCTCTTTGCCTTCCGATCCAACTTCTTTCATTCTTCATCGGACACTCCCGTTGGTTTAATACCCGGATCTACTGCGATCCATTGATCTTTATCCAACAACAGATCCTCCATCTTGAGTTTCCACAACTCAAAACTCTGACCATTAAATTTCTCGATCTCTATCTTTCCACTACTTGTCATCTTCTTTTACCACCAGAATCGATCTCACAGATCTCCCACTGAACAGGGTCTACCACAGGCCTGAGCGAAACCCCTCAGCAACAAAGGCGTCCCCTTGAAGCCAAAACTGCTTTGATACCAAATGTAGGTTTTAACCCCGTACTGAAATTACCTGCATACAAATTCTAAAACACAGAAAATAAACAATACGAGAGCATAACATATAAAACACATATACACAGAGATTTTCCCCTGGATCCCAAAACTGGGACTACCAGCTTGATTTTTCATTATATTCCTTTCAATGTTATAATACATATTTATACATGCCGAAGCATCCGACCGAAAACCATTGTGTCCAATACCATGGACCGAAAACCATCGCGTCCAAAAACATGTGCAAAAATCATGCACAAAACCATAGGTAGGTCCACCCAACCTAACATAGGGTCCAAAACCAAAATTTTCCGGGGCAATGGGGTACGTCTCAAACCCCTTGTGACCCCCCCCACTACACAATCGGTGCAACGAAGGGGGGCTCCGCCCCCCTTTAACCCCCCGGTTAACTACGTGGGCTAGTTGTGGAAAGAATATAACACAACCCAACATTTACATCAATTTAATTGACAATCTCATTAATGAAGTGAGTCCCCTAGTCAGTGGTCAGGCTTCAGGGGAACCCAATCGAATGATAATATTCTCAAAGATGAATCTAGCAGTAGTGTTTGCAGTGAAATCTTTGACTGGCATAGCTTCATCCTATCTGGTAAGATACTATGTTGCAGTAATAATATATCTAGCATGTGAGTGACACACTGATGGGTTAATAGGTCCCATAAAGTTGACTACCCATTTCTCAAAGATCTGAAGTGCTTGTACTGGTTGCAAAGGAATTTCATCCCGGTGTGATGTCTTTCCAACCCTTTGACAAACGTCACATTTCTTTGTGTACTTCTTTGCGTCTCAGAAAAGTGTGTACCGCCAAAGTCCTGCCTGCAACACTTTCCTCATGGTGGCCTTTCCACCAATATGCCCACCTACAACTCTTGAATGAAATTCCCACAATACTTCTTGTCTTTCATGATAAGAAACAGACCTTCGCAATATCTGATTAAGGCCCAACTTGTACAACTATCCTTTGATCAACTGGTAATCTACAACGCGAACCACCATGTGCATTCATTGTGTTGTTATGTACCCCTCTAGGCATTTACCTATGGCTAGAAATACTATAATATCCTCCAACTAGTCTAGAATGGTTTCGAACCTAAATAGGTCATCATATGGCAAATGATCATCTAATAATCCTCCCGCTTTGCCTGACTCCCACTGGGAAAGGTTATCAGGGTCCATGTTTAGTCTTCCTAGCTTGATGATTACATCAAATGTGAACTCCTGGAAAATGGAAGCCATATACAAATCCTTCCTTCAAGTATAGGCTTCTTCACCAAGTACTTCAGGGATGAATGATTAGTGAAAAATTTCAACAGGCCCCCCAGAAGATAGTGCCAAAACTTTTGTAGCAAATACACCCACTAGTAGAAAATGAGAAATTAGTGACCAGGTGACTAAAAATGTTAGTCACCACAACTTTTGCAAGTGAAATACTACAAAAAATGAGCAATCTTAAGTGACCCAACTAAAAATGACCAACATAAATGACTAATTTAGTCTTGAGTTAAAATATATGACTAGCTAATAAGTAATACAACTAAAAATGACTAACATAAATGACTAAGTTAGTCTAGGAACAAAAATATGACTACCTAATGAGTACTACATTAATATGAATCAATCGTTTATGTTAGTCATTTGAATTGTGTCACTTCAACAATCTAAACTTACAAGTGATAGGAGATCCAAATGTTGTTATAGATTAGCTGAAAGGTTATACTTCCTTAAACACTTTTTTATTGGATAAGTGGATGATTAGAGTTATGGAGTTGATTAAAATCTTTAGGGTTATATCCTTTGATCACATTCACGGGGAATTAAATTCAAAAGTTGACACATCATCCAAAATGGAATTAGTGGGCTTACAACTGGGTCAAATACATTATGAAGAATACCTACAAAGAGAAGTGTTCTCTAATTAGGAGATGGCATATTTCCTTTAGTTGAACACTTAAATTTTCATGCATATCTACATTTTTTATTATCAGGGTCATATCCATTGAACTTACGATACTAGTTTTTAACTTGGATATCAAGTTGTTTATCTAGTAATTTGAATGTACATTATGAACATAAAAATACTAGACTTTTATGAAAATGTTTTGAATCCTATGACGATTTTGATATCGCCTGGCGATTTTGATATCACATCATATATGTGAAACATATTTAATATATTTTTGATGCTTTCGCTATAAGTTCTAAATTGAATTTTTCCATAGTATTTCGTAATTTTACTCAAAAATGTGTGAATTTTATGGTTTGGTTATATATTTGGTGATTTAAATAGATTCTACACATAAATGTTATTGTATCATTTATTTCCCACCAAAACATTTCCACTATGACGGGAAATGAAATCTTATTTACTAAACTTGATAAAGTTAAAAAAATACATAACTGGGAGTTAAAAAGATACATCATACCGAAGTCTAAATTTATAATAATTTATTTTAATTTCTGCCTTTCGACCAAGATACCAAACAAGATACCAATTCACTGAATTTTTTTAAGGAAATATGCTCCAATGGCAACTTTAGATACATAGAAGTGTAAGTGTGCGTAAGTGGAAATGGGTTTTTTTCGTTTTTATTGGGCTCTCATATATTTGACGTTTCAATTATGAAACATTATATTCACATCCTCTTAAATCTAATCATATGAAACATCTCTTCCCCATCCCTGCTTGACGATTTGGTTTGGAAATAATGATCTTGTTGTGCAATAACAGTCACATACGTTTCAATTATCTATATTCACATCCTCTTAAATGTAATCACCTGAAACATATCTTCCCTATCGGCTGGTTGGCAATTTGGTTTGGAAATAATGATCCTGTTGTGCAATAAGTCACATGGAAGGAGCTATCGTATCACTCATCATTGCTCCTTCAAAAAGTTCATTTGTTGGTATTACATAATTCGAAAAACATCTGTTAGGGTTCAGCGTTTTATCAAGATCTGATGGTTGCAGATTCAAAACCTTGGAGGCATCTATTCTCTTGTGGTTGGCAATGTCTGTCTTCCTGAAGGTCTGATGATTGCAGGTTCAAAACCTTGGAGGCATCTATTCTCTTGTAGTTAGCAATATATGTCTTCCTGAAGCAGTTGTCCTCCTTTCGATATATTCAAAACCTGGTGAGTCCATTCCCAACTTTTAGTTCATCTTTAAAAGCATGAGACTACCATTCTGGTACAGATTAAGGTTTTCTTTAGCCTCTAAAAAAATTCCCATTCTCGCTTCTAGACATGAAGCCACAAATAAATATCAAAGATCACTTTTGTACATTCCATTTGGAGCTCAAACTGGCACTCCCCACTATGATCCATACGGCCCGAGACCTCTTCTCTCTAATAAAATCCTCAAGTTCGCTGAAGGCATTACTATCGTCTCCCCGGAAGAGCGAAATAAAATTGGTCCCTGCCTGAGGGATAAGTTGAGGGTGCCCCGCATTGAGATGATGTTAGTAGAGGCTTCTGCAGAAATCCCTCAGGTGCATCTGGCCTTTGGTGATCTGAAAACCAAGGAAAAGAAGCCCGACAAGACCACATTCGATATCAAGTTGGAGAAGTTTGATAACATGGTTAGTTCTGAGAAATGTTAAACGATTGGCAGAAACTTTGATTGTTTTCGGAGATTCAACGGTAGATTTCATTACTACCCTAGTTGGTTTTCCCTTCTTCGTGGACATTCTTTCCATCCTAGTGGGATTTTATTTTTGTGCTTATTTCTGAAGATCTGAAGAGAATTTTGGCACAGAGATTATTGGAATCATAATCTGATTTTACAAGTCTAGTATTCTTTTCTCAACGAAGCACGAGTTTCACTGTTTCCCAAGCCAGAAATAAGTCAAGTTTGTGGGTCGACTTCCCTGAGTTCTGTAGAGGCAGAGATTAGGAATGAAGGGGATCACATTCCTTGCTTTGATATAGAACGTGGGTTGTTATCACTTGTTGGAGGATTCCTAAGGGTGATCGAGTTGAATCCCTTGCCAATACCAAGGTTGTGGTAATTTTCTCTTGCAAATGGACATATTTTGGGCATAAAGGAAACGTCCCTCTCTGCCCTAACTAAGTTTAGGGACACCCACAGTGTTGAGTAGTATATAGACACCAATGCCACGAATTTATGAATTTCTGGGCCATCTAGAGCTGCAAACTATTCACCATGGGATACATCTTCTATCTTCAAATCCTTCATAGTGAAAGTAAACTTAGGCCACAACTCCTCCTTACTCTTCCTTAAAGTCCTTGTCACACCGTGCAAATTTGTCTCCAAAATAAACAAAATGACTGGTATGTATTTCGACAATTTATGGGCAGCAGTAGATACCCTATAGATCTTGATATAGCAGCTTTCTTCTTGCACATACCAATCCCCGATCAATTTCATTACTTTAATATCGAATTGACTAAAAATAATGGGCATTCTTCATCATAAATACTTTCATGAAGGAGAGCTAAAACATAGGTACAAATGGCAATATACTCTCGCAAATATTTGGTTTTCCACAAACTCTGGTAATCTGCATGCATTGGCCCAAATGTAGGTTCCTAGGTTGGTTTGAAGCCTAAAAAACTAACTGCACAAGCACATATGCAAAACATGAGATATGATGTCATGTAGAAACAGGTCGTTTCACCCTTCCCAGGCGCCTTGTCTTTCAGTATATTCCAGCAAGGCTGCTCATAATTAAATCTGCCCAGTTGAACACAATGTTCGTGTTTGAGGACCTCATACATAATTGATATCGAACTCACCCATATGTATTGAGTGTTTGGAAATTCATGCATCCAGTTCATGAGCACCGCCAAGTCCCTCACCTCCTCTTACAAGATTTTCACTAGATATACTCTAATGGTGGTTCTTTTTAAAGGTTTGGATGGGATCCACCATTGGCTAACAACCTGATGTACATAATTTTCTTCCACAAATCTATATGCCCAAGCAAGCTCTGCTCACATAGATTGTGGTCATCGGTCATTTCTCAATAGAAAAGAAAACAAAATGGAGATCAACAATAAAACAATGCTTTCTCTTTCCAATGAGTAAATATTTGCCTACTCTTTACTGAATTCACCCATCCACTATTGCACATAATACTTTTATCTCTGCATTGGCCTTGGACTTTCAGTGGTAGTAACAATGACCAAACGAAATTGAAATCCCAGGTGGGCTTCTTGGACATCAAGAACTGTGAACTAGCTCTAAGGATGACATCGCTCTAGTGACTAATCCGGCTCTTGGATAGATATTAATTACAAAAAAGAACCATGACATGGAGCCAACCCCCTTCGAAGTGTTGAACGCATGCATTGAGATATGAAAGATGGGTCCGGATGCAGGAGATCAACTGGTTACGTTTTACTCTGCACTGAAGCAGTGTTAAGAATTCTGGGTGCACTTAGACAGTTTGTGGGCAAAATTTATATGTCATATCAGCCTCAAAGGAAGGGCCATGAGTTTCCCATCCGTTGGATTACAAATCTGTTAATTGTGAACCATTGAAATCCTAGTACCCTGAGGGAATAACACATAGAATATTTACTTGCTAAAGTTTATGATGTATTGTTGGTCGCATCCCTTCTTCAACTGCCACTCTAGAAGCACACTGTGAGATAGAGGTCACAGGTTCCTTTATTTTCTTATGTCTTTGTGTATTTCGTTGGTTAATGTGAAAGAAGCTCCTCTAGTTTATTTCTCTGTGATGTTCCAGCTATATACGTATGTAAATTTCTGAACTTTCATAAATCTATTTGAGCGCTTGGAGTACTTTATTTTGGTATGCACGTTGGTTTTTATGCACATTTAATTGGGTGAAATTTGTAAAGGTGAACCTACAGCTAAACGTGGCTAATTTGTTGCTAGAACACGTCACTAAACCTCACACACACTCAGAAACCTATTGAAAATTTAAGGCTTTTCCGGAAAGGAACATTACAGTGGTATTCAGCCTTGGTCTTGGCCAGCTGTGGGCCTGAAGACAAGTGAACTAGGGTTAGAATTCAAGGTAACATGGGAGAGAAGGAGGGGCTAGTAGTTGTTGCTAAAGAAATACCAAGGCAACAAAGGACAACACATGAATTGTTTGAGCAATTATCTACAAATTTCTTGAGGGTGACAGAGGTCATGGAAGCGTGGGTATCATCAAGATGGCAAGGAAAAAAGGAAAATATATACAGGTCTGAAGATGATGATATAAGCAGAACTAAAGACTTAGTGGTGTATACCAACGCAGGTATAGATGAATACTTGAAGACTGCCAAAGATCAAGGAGCCTTGGAAATTACATCTGAAGGGAGCTAGAAGAAAAGTGATGAATCAAACAAAGGATATGGAGAAGGATATGAAGATCACTTTTCTAGAAAGCATCCTCAGGGCATCAATGAAAATGATTATTTGACAGGCAACAAAGGACCAGAAAAGTCCAAACCTAGTTAGGAAGATTATGGTGATACTGGCCATTCTATAAATAATGTTGGTGATAATATCAATAAGAAATATTCTACCACTGTTGGGCATGGAATCTCCCCACAGCATGTTTTGGGGCTCAAAGCCCAAGTTTTGAATAATATTATTGCAAAGATCCGCGAAGTGCGGGCGTGAAGCGCGAATTGTATGTTAGAGTCATAGGGCTGTCCGCCTTAAAGTTTTGAATGTAGTGTCGGCCTACCCATGGTCCGCAGACCTTGGGATTGTATAAATAGAGCGAGGCTCTATGTTGTGAAGAGAGATAGACATGGAATAGATTGATTGGATGAAATCTGATGGTTAACAAAGTGTAGAGGAAGAATCTAAGTGTCTTGGGTCGTAGTAGTAGGAAGAGGCTCTGCAGCTGAGTGCGTAGAGGCCTAGTAGAGTCTGCAGCTGAGTGCGCAGACCCTTGCAGCTGAGTGCGCAGGGTAGAGTCGAGTCTGTAACCGAAGGAAGAAAATAATAAAGAGAAGTTTTATTTGAATTGCGTGTATATGTTCTTAAGTTATTTCATGGTTGATAACATTGGCAATTATACTGTTTGTTTACTGCGTGCACTTATATGAATTGTGAATATTGTTAAGTATAACTGAAAGCGTACACATAAGTTAAGTTAATCAACTAATCTTGGACTGCGAGTAGGAACTTGGATAATAAATTTGTTCGGGCCCTGAATAGGGCTGCGCGAAGGCAGCATCTTAGGCTGCAAGGTAAGAGTAAGTGTGCGTAGCGATATGCGCGCTGGGTCAAACCGCGGACCACTTGAAACCATCAGACATCTCCAGGGTGTGGAAACTTGGTTCTAAGACCCTCCCATACTACTTTGGGTGAGGCCTCAATCCACGCTCCGCGGATTGTTGCCGAAAGGGCTAGTAGTACCGGGATTTGTTTGGCTAAATCACTTCTGAACCTGGGTGAGGCCCCACTAAGCCAACAACCACTATCAAGGAACAACACACTGAGTTGTCCATCAGATGACTTGGAGTCTTCTTAGAACACGTTAGACGTGAACGGAAGATATTTGAGAGGGATAATCCAGCTATCCCTAATACTCTTAAAGAAAATATTATGGATGCAACATAGAGTAGCAGGACTTTACAAGGAAGAAGCATTAAATTTACCCAAAGTTCAAACAAGGATAAAATTATGAAGGAGACTCTTTTAAACTCTTGTAAAATGGCAGGTATTGAATTGGGGGATATGTATCATCATCGAGATAGCAACAAAAATACCTCCACTCAGTTACCCAACAACATAGTTATAGTCTTTGATCGAGGTAAGGGGACAATACACCAGAAATGGTGCAGTTCCTTTGGGAATGGCCTAATTGAGAAAATGGTCCATTGGCATACTTTCAATGAAGAAGTTGCAGAACCATATCCTCCACTATTTGTTAAGGAAATTTGTAGGCCATAGGGTATTAAGACTTTAAATATGGAAACATCGTTAAAGGAAGGTGTTCTATTACCTTTTTCCCCTTCTTAAATGAATATGATTATCAGTCAACCAGTAGTCCATCTCCTTTTGAGGCTTTGCAGATTTTGAAATGCAAACCTCGAAAAACCTTGAAGGAATTAGGTGTGACGACTTCAGTAATACAACCATGTGCATTTATTTTATATTACCTTCCTAAATGTGCACTAATTTCTGATATGACATTTACGCTGAAGAAGATTATTGGCGCCTTTGGAAAGGTCAAAGAATCAAATTCCAGTGGAGCTAAATTCTTGTTACATAATCTATATGTATCAGCTTTTGTGGGTTGGTTCCATTCAATCTCTTTAGGGTCTGCCCCACTCGATGGAGTCATTCAAGAAGAACTTACAATCTATACCCTTGGAGAGTTAGTTGCACATTTGCATAAAAGGAAGCGAGATGATGATCTTTCTTAATATAGAGTTATTTCTCCCTACAAAATCTTCAAGGCTCTATTTGTAGAATGCCTTTTGAGGCATTGGGCTTGCCACCCTTTGAGAAGTACTGGAGAAATTAATGCTATATAAGAACTCATGGCTTGTCTAGAAATTGTTGTTATGGGATTTTGGGGCTCATCAAATAATTTTGGTACCCTTGATGGGGAACATGAAATTTGATCAAGTTTACAATGTTATCAAAAGGCTACAAGATGAGATTGAAGGACCTCCAAAATTGTGCTTGTTGTGGGAAGCTTCAACGGTGCAAAATATAAGTAAGGCTAATATAATACTCAATCGATTGGAACTTATAATGAAAAGGCATTTCTCTTTCAATATGTAATCCCAGAATGTTGTATTTTCCTTCCCGTTGTATAGTCAACTTGTTGAATTCACTTATTATAGAGACACCATGGTCCACAGAGTTGTACATGATTTGAAACTTGCTATATATGGAGGTGATGAAAGTGTCAACAAGTTTATCACAAACCACACAATGTTATCATGCTTAGATTTTTTAAGTTATGGTATGTTCTATTCTTAGAACAATTTACTTCTTTTCTTCTTATTAACCATTGATTAGCAATCACATATGCATTAAGTAAAGTGCAGATAGAACATTAAACGATCGACAGAAAACAAGCCAAGACAAGAGACACAAGATGTGTGGCGGCTAGCCAGGGACAAACCCTAATGCGGGGAAACCCTTTGATCAAATCTTATTTTATCTTCAATAGTTCAGTAGAGAGAAATAGTACAAAATCAGAATTCTGTAATTTTATATCAGCAGCAAACCCTAAATCAGCAACAACAAACTTAGTCAAATGGGATGAAATTGACCTCCAATATGCTTGGTCAATTTCCCGGTCAACTAGTCTTTGAACAGCCTGAAGAGTCAACCCTTAAACAACCCTAAAGACACAGTCAAAGTCTAGTTGACTGAAGTCAACCTGCTACACCAAACTAGGGCTGTCAACACTGGTCAAACTTGTGGTTGGATTGCCTTGATTTTCATGCCAAAAACTACGGCTTTCCTAGGAGAGGCAACCACACCAAAACCGCACTTTTCTGAGGTCAATGCTGGTCAAAGAGTCCTTCAGCAGCCCTGGTCAAACTCGGTCAACGCAGTCAACTATTTATACGTCCTTTTTTCCTGCGTCCTCTTACTTCCCACGTGAGAGAAATCCTCTTCCTTGTGTGTACCCAATATGCAAGGAGAGAGAGAAGAATGTGAGAGATGAGATGAGTTGAAAATGAATCAACCTCACTTGTATTTATATGATTAGCTGGGCATGTGTGCCACACATTTAGTTGCTCGCCGACCTTGACAATTTGTCAAGTAAATACAAATAAATTCATATCTCCATAAATACTTGTCGGAATCGGATGATCTTTAGATCAATCCTACACCTCTCGAAAAGAGGAATGTATGAAAAATATCAACTGCCATAAATGAGATGACCCACATGGAGTTTGGCCTTAGTTGCCAATTTTAACACTCCCTCTCAACTAGGGAAAGCTCCATCTGCTAATCTGCCTGACCGTAGGTACTGTCCCAACCATCACATGCACCGCCTTGTGTCGCTGGCTCTGCTCTGTTTTGCTCTACTCTGCTCTATTCTGCTATGCTCTACTGAACTATGAAGAAGAAGAAATGATCAAGGATATACCATCCTCCACTGGCCCGAAGTTAGTATCAGAGTGTGTCATACCACTCTCACTGATCCTAGATCAGTATCATTGATCCCATATCAGTGGAGGTCATCCTAGCATAGGGAGTACAGTAGATACAACGATGCGTCCATCGATAGTACTACTAATGGTCTCTAACCCCATTTCCCTACTCATTGATCATATGAGAGGTACTTCCCATGAGTCCTAGACTGCATGGGTAGGATGCCTTGACAGGAGAACTAATCATCCTGTCCACATGAGAACAAATCATCCTATTCAATAGTCGTCACAGGAGGACTAATCATCCTATTCATAGTCGTCGCAGGAGAACTAATCATCTTGGCCCACGGGAGAACTAATCATCCTGTCCTACAGTCGCCATGAGAGAACTAATCATCCTGGCCCACAAGAGAACTAATCATCCTCTCCTACAGCTGCCACGGGGTGTCACAGAGGAAGGTTGAACCTTTCACACTGTACATAGTGCACCACAAGGGGATGGTGAATCACTCTGTGGTCGCATGTTGCTCCAAGAAGTACCCTGCGCCCCCCCTAGAGCTCCCAGAGCTCAATATATGCATCATACATGACCCTCATTAGAGGGCCTCTCAATGACACCAAGTCATTCTCGGAAAGTGAGGAATTTGACCTTTCCCAAGGGCTTCGTCAAAATGTCGGTGACCTGTTCATTTGTACCGATATGTTGGAGCCTTATTGCTCTCCGTTGTACCATATCCCGGATATAGTGGTACCTGAAATCGATGTGTTTGGAGCGATCATGAAATACGGGATTCTCTGATAGATGAATCCCACTCTAGTTGCTACACAGGATCACGGTAGTATCCAATGTGAATCCAAACATCTCACTGAAGAGCTTCTGCAACCAGACCGCCTCATAAGAGGCCATACTAGCAACAATGTACTCTACCTCGGCGGTGCTCAAAGTCACCGACTTCTACTTCCTGCTCATCCAGGATATCGAGGTAGATCCCAAAGAGAAACAACACCTGGAAGTGCTCTTTCTATCCACCACACTGCCTGCCCAATCAGCATCGGTATATCCAAGTAGTCTCACATCTCCGACAATGTATCTCAACCCATGAGTGATTGTGCCACGAAGATATCTCAACAGATTCTTGGCACCAATCCAATGTGTGTTGTGAGGCTCAACCATATGTTGACTCAACGTGTTGACTGCAAAGCATATATTCGGACAGGAGTTTGCCAAGAACATTAATGCTATGACGAGTTGACGATACTCGATAGCATTTCGTAAAACAAGTCTGGCAACACTACCGCTTAACTTCTTGAAGTCAAGCTCCATCGGGGTAGTCACGGGCTTCCAGTCCACCATACCGAATCTCTCCAATATTTTCACCACATATTTTCCTTGAGATAGGAAAATCTCCCCTGGTTTCTGCCAGACTTTCAGTCCTAGGAAATAGTGCATCATTCCTAGGTCTTTCATTTCGAACTTAGAAGCCAACTCCCTCTTACATTTGAGAATGAGAGGGTCTACACCTGTTAGAAAGAGGTCATCAACGTACAACACCAGTATGAGAGGTTTTTCATCTTCAACCTTAAAGTAAAGGTTAGGGTCGACTTCACTCCTAGTGAATCCCAGCTTCATCAGGTAGCTATTGATCCTCTCATACAACGCTCAGGGTGCCTGTTTCAGCCCATAGAGGGATTTCTTCCAATGTTGCATTAATCGTTATCGGGATAATATTGGTGCGAGGAAAAAACGGAAAAAATCGTAATTATCGGGAAATAATCGTTTGGTACAAAAATATTCATTTTTTTCAATTTTTTTAATATCTAAACCATCTACAACATAACATAAATACATTGACACATAAATATGATAAAAGATCTAATATATAAGATGTTTAATAGCATTTCTAGTGCTAAAATCACACATAACATTAAATCATGTCCTGAATAGTAAGTCCTGACTCCTGAGTCCCAACTCAGCCTCAAAATATCAACAAAAAATATGATAATGTATCTCATCATGTCATAATGTCATATACAATAAAATGAAAGTCTAATCCTATTGATTTCATCTGCCCCTCTTGCGAGAAAATGCCACAACTTTCCTTTTCCCTCTAGATGTAGATGCTGGTGCGTGTGCTGGTTGAGATGGCAGTGGAGTCTGATGTGCTCTAGAAGCTGAAGAACTAGAAGTAGGAGCTATAGGAGGTAGACCATGTCCTCTACTAGTGGCAATGGTAGCCCGGGCAGGTGGTGTCACCTCCTCCTCCTGTTCCTCCTCCTCCTGCTCCTCCTCCATTACATCTTGCACTAACCAATCATCAACAGACTCCATGAGAGGCCTCTCGGCCCCAACCCTCCATGCAACAGTGGTGTCAATCCCATCCAATGAAATGGCATCCACATCAGGTGTCCTCTCAAGTTGCCTCACCCACAATCGAAGATTGTAGTAGACGTAGACTATGTCATTAAGTCGTTGGGACTCCAACCTGTACAAAGATCATGAAATAATAATTAATAATTATAAAAAAAATATTGTT
>APFE031566249.1:11116-24761 GCA_000404065.3 Pinus taeda | reverse complement strand
GCTTTTCATTTTGAAGAATCCGGCCTCTGAAATCATGATAAGAAGGGATTTTGTACCTTGGGCCAACACTTGCAATAACATCAACAACAGGTTGGAAAAATGGATTATTCCTTACAATGCTGAAAGGAATATCACTCCAGAGGAGAAATTTTGCCCGCAACTTGTCAGCTTGTTCTTTCTCAGTTCTTTTTAGCATTGAACTGATAGATGGCTGTGAACCAGGTGTGGTTCGAGGAACAAAAAATGATGTGGCAGCTATCGGATTGGTTGATGCTGCAGTAGAATCAGTGCCACTTCCTTCAGCTGACCTTTTTAGTTGCCTTTTGATTTCTTCTTTGGCCTCTCTAGTTTGGTCTAAATTTTCCAATGCTCTCATGGCTCTTTGGATGAGTTCAGGATTTGTATTTGTACAAGGCCCCACATCTTTTCCAGGGATTTATGCAAGGTGATACTTCAACTTGTACACCCCCCCGGACATAGGGTGGCCACACAACTTGCAACTCAAGTTTAGTCTATCATTCGAAACATTAGGTTCACCATATTCCCAGAAAGGATCCAATTTCCCTGGCATGTTTGTTTTTGAACTTTGAAGTTGCAAACTTGAATGGTATTTCGGTGCAATTGTGAACCTATGGGAAAATAAGGATTACAATTTAGTATTTACAAAATTACAAGTTACAAATTTACAATTTAGTATTTTAATTTTTAATTTTTACATTGTACAATGAAAACCCAAGTTACCCAACCAAAAACAACCATTCCAATGTTCAAACACAAGTTACCCAACCATTCCAAACCCAAGTTACCCAACCAAATGGCAAAAACAATGAATAAAAACATAAACAATGTTTAAAAACAATGAAAACAAAAAAAAATTGGTTCCCATAGTCATACCAAGTTACCCAACAAAAAACAATGAAGAAATACAAACACAATCTTTAAAAACAATAAAAAAAAAAAAATGGTGCCCATACCAAGTTACCCAACCAAAAACAATGAAAAAATACAAAAACAATGTTTTTAAACAATGAAAACAAAAAAAATTAATCCACATACCATTTCTATGCAGAAATCAGTGGTCTCCTCTTGATTTTCTCCTCTAAGCACTTCGAATTAGCTTCAAACCCTCTCCAGCTTAGTCTCCCAGCTCTCCTCTGCCCTCTGCGCGCGATTGTCCAAATGAATTCATAAAAAAACCAAAAAAACTATATAAAACCTCGCTGCTGCGAAGCCTCGTGATTTTTTCGGTTTTTATCGCGATAATTTCATAAAAATCGTGCAAAAAAATTACCCGCGATAATTTCGTATAAAAATCGTGATATTTTCAGCTTATTGAAAAAATTGTGAAAAACGATAAAATCACGATTTTATCGCGATTTTCACAACACTGATTTTTTCAACCTGCATACGTGAGATTCCCAATCATGAATCTTAGATCCTTCGGGTTGTTCCACATATACTTCCTCTTTGATTGAACCATGCAAGAACGGGGTCTTGAAATCCATCTGATGTAGGTTCCATCCTTGCGAAGCAGCAAGGGCTATGATTGAGCAGATGGTGGTATATCGGGCAACTGGTGCAAATATCTCGTCATAGTCTATTCCTTCCTTCTGAGAGAAGCCACGAGCAACAAAACGATCCTTATACTTTTCAACACTTCCATCAACTACATGCTTTATCTTTTAAAGCCATTTTGAGGTGATAACTGCTTTGTCCTGGGGTTTGGGGACCACATCCCAGACATCGTTTTTCATGATGGACTCATATTCCTCAGTCATAGAATCCTTCCATACTTAGTGCTTGATAGATTCCGCAAATGATGAAGGCTCATTTTGGATGATTGTGCTCATGATGGTCAAGTATCCCTGAGACCTGACCGACTTCTTACTTTCCCGGAAAGTCCCTCTGGGTGCAATGTGTCCTTCAGAATCATCAAGTGCCCCCCTAAGCCATGAAGGCCTTTTCCTAGAAGAGGAAGGCTCTTGCAGAGGGGGATCAATAGGATCCAAAGGTTCTTCCACATCAGACATCGTCTCATCTTCCTTTTCCTTTGGTTCCTGGGGGTCAGCTTCTTTAGATCCCCTTTGAGTAGGAAGATTGTCAACTTTGCTAAGAGCCATATCTTCGTCAAAGGTGACATCATGGGTAATCTCAATTTCCTTTTGACCAGGCACATATATTCTGTAGCCCTTAGTATTTTCGCTATAGCCCACGAAGATTCCTTTCTTTCCAAATGCACCCAATTTATTCCTTTTCTCCTTCGGAACATGAAAATATACAGGACTTCCAAAAATTCTAAAATGAGATACGTCAGGTTTCTTACTAGTGAACATCTCTTCGGGAGTCTTGGAACCCAATGCTTGATGAGGGCATCGGTTTGCACATATATGGTGGTATTCGCGGCTTTGGCCCATAGAAACTTTGGAAGTCTTTGATCATGGAGCATAGCATGGACAACTTCCACAATCGTCCGATTCTTCCTTTCCACCACACCATTTTGCTCAGGATTATATGGTGTTGTAGTCTCCCTCTTAATGCTAGCCTCTTTGAAAAAGTCATGGAATTCATTGGATTTATACTCAGTCCCATTATCATTCCTTAAGATCTTGATCTTATTTTCGGTTTGATTCTCGATCAAGGCTTTGAAGTGACAAAACCAAGTGAACACTTCATCCTTCTTTTTCAAGAAGTATATCAAAATATTGCGAGAATAATCATCTGTAAAAGTGAGGTAATATAAATATCCTCCCAAGGATTTCATAGGCATCATACCAGATATGTCTGAGTGAACCAACTGCAATATATCAGAGGTCTTGCTTTGGATTGAGGGGAATGGTCCCCTTTTTAGCTTGCCTTCAGAACATCCAGGACATACACCTTCTTTCTCTGCTCAGAACTTGGGCATCCCTGTCACCATTTGTCTTGCATTGGGTGGAGATTTATAATGAAGGTGAGCAAACCTTTGATTCCATAGTTCAGACTGAAGTGATGTGTCACAAGACATGACACCCAGTGGACATCCTCCGACCTAATATAATGAATCAACTCGAAACCCAAGAGTGAAAGCTTCTTTAAAATTATTTTTCCATACACGTACCTTGCCATCGATGAAGGTCACCTTGTAGCCTTTGTCTTCCATTGCCTAAACGGACACTAGGTTCTTTTTGAGATCAAGTACATATATGACTTCTTGCAAATGAATTGTATTACCCTGATTCAATTGAAGAGTGACATTCCCTACACCTTTCACGAGATATTTTGCGTTGTCCCCAAGGACAATTTCCAGGTTGGTCTCCTTCTCTATCAGATTAGAGAGAGCTTCTTTGTAACTAGTGAAGTGCCTTGAGGCACCACTATCAATAAGCCAATTTCCTAGCAAGTCCGGGGGAGCAGTAGTAGAGAGGGCCACTGGTAGACAATATTCATCTTGGTTATTGTTAACAATGTTAGATTCATACCTGGAGTTTCTTGCCTTCTTGAAGGTTTGTCCTCTTCCTTGATTTCCGACATTTCTTTTACCTTTTCCATTTGACATGTCATCCCTTTGATTGCCTTAAGAGTGATTTTGATCATCGTCATGGTGTGAGTCCCTTTTATCTAGGCACTCCCTCGCATAGTGGCCCATTTTGTTGCAATGGTAACATCGTCCCTTTCTTCCACCTTTCGGTCCAACCTTTCTTTTGGATTTAGCCCCAAAATGGTTTCTTCTTTTAGCATGAGAAGAAAAGGCAGAGGGATTGCCTTTAAGTGAGGGCATTTCTTGCTCTTCCTTCCTTGTTTCTTCTTGAATACATCTAGCCATCAATTCCTCAAATCCTGGGATGACATTATTGTTGAGAAGAGTAGTCCTGAATATATACCATTCAGGTGGCAGTCCTCCAAGAGTTGTGATAGTCATTTCCCTATCAGGAACTACTTCCTCGATAGATAAGAGATCATTCTTGATCTTGGTGATCCTTAAGAAATATGCTTGCATACTCTCATCTTTTCCCTTCTTAATTTCATTCAGCTTATTTCTAAGGAACAAAACTTGATTTGCATCATTAAGTTTAAATAAACTCACCACTCTATCGTAGATTTCCTTGGTGGTGGTCAGCTCGGAAATATAGGCCACCAGGCGCTTGTCGATAGAGTCGCGGATGATCTTCTTTGCTTTGACTTCTCCCTTGGTTCACTTGCTTCTGGCAACAACGGATGCATTTGATGGAGCGCAACAATATTGCCTCTCACATGGTCCAACACTTCCTGATCTTCTAAAGTCAGATCGAGAGACATCTTCCATCTGTGATAGTCAGACTTCTCACGGAGCTTGTCTTCGGCGGGGAAGAGCGTTGAGGACCCCATGTAGTTTTTAGGATAGCCTTGCCAACCTTCGGTGATTGCTCTTGCTTGGGATTTGTCTTCACCTTAGCTCTGATACCATGTTAAGTTATGGTATGTTCTATGCTTAGAGCAGTTTACTTCTTTTCTTCTTATTAACCACTGATTAGCAATCACATATGCATTAAGTAAAGCGCATATAGAACATTAAATGATTGACAGAAAACAAGCCAAAACAAGAGACAGAAGATGTGGTGGCTAGCCAGGGACAAACCCCAATGCGGGGAAACCATTTGATCAAATCTTCTTTTATCTTTAATAATTCAACAGAGATAAATAGTACAAAATCAGAATTCTGTAATTTTATATCAGCAGCAGCAAACCTAAATCAACAATAGCAAACTTAGTCAAATGGGATGAAATTGACCTCCAATATGCTTGGTCAATTTCCCAGTCAACTAGTCTTCGAACAGCCTGAAGAATTAGCCCTAAATACACAGTCAAACTGCAGTTGACTGAAGTCAACCTGCTGCCCCAAACTAGCGCAGTCAACGCTGGTCAAACATGTGGTTGGATTGCCTTGATTTTCGTGCCAAAGACTGCGGCTTGCCTAGGAGAGGCAGCCACACCAAAACCACACTTTTTTGAGGTCAAAACTTGGTCAACGCTGGTCAAAGAGACCTTTAGCAGCCCTGGTCAAACTCGGTCAACGCAATCAACTATTTATGCGTCCTTTTTTCCTGCGTCCTCCTTCAGCCTGCGTCCTCTTACTTCCCACGTGAGAGAAATCTTCTTCCTTATGTGTACCCAATATACAAGGAGAGAGAGAAGAATGTGAGAAATGAGATGAGTTGAAAATGAATCAACCTCACTTGTATTTATATGATTAGCTGCGCATGCGTGCCAGACATTTAGCTGCTGGCCAACCTTGACAATTTGTCAAGTAAATACAAATAATTTCGTGTCTCCATAAATACTTGTCGGAATCGGATGATCTTTAGATCAATCCTACACCTCTCGACAAGAGGAATGTAGGAAAAATATCAGCTGCCATAAATGAGATGACCCACATGGAGTTTGGCTCTAGTTACCAATTTTAACAAGATTTGGTGAAATGCCTCAAGGAGAAAAGCTTAAAATTAGATGTTCTTGTTGTTTGTGCAGTATAGGTTGATGATGTTTCTGAGATTACAACAACATTATTCTACCACTATCAAGGAACAACAAGCTGAGTTGTCTATCAGATGACCTGGAGCCTTGTTAGAACACGTTGGACCTGAAAGGAAGATATTTGAGAGGGATAATCCAGCTATCCCTAGTACTCTTAAAGAAAATATTATTAATCTAACCCAGAAGAGCAGGACCTTGGGTTTATTTCCATGTGTGATTACTTTACAAGGAAGAAACATGAAATTTGCCCAAAGTTCAAACAAAGATCAAATTATGAAGGAGACTCTTTTCAACTCTTGTAAAATGGCAGTTATTGAATTGGGGGATATGTATCATCATCGAGATAGAAACAAAAATACCTCCACTCAGTTACCCAACAACATAATTTTAGTTTTTGATCAAGGTAAGAGGAGAATACACTAGAAATGGTGTAGTTCCTTCGGGAATGTCCTAATTGAGAAAATGGGCCATTGGCATACTTTCAATGAAGAAGTTGCAGAACCATTTCCTCCACTCTTTGTTAAGGAAATTTGTAGGCCATAGGGTATTAAGACTTCAAATCTGGAAACATCATTAAAGGAAGGTGTGCCTAGTACCTTTTGGCCCTTCTTAAATGAATATGATTATCAGTCAACCAGCAGTCCATCTCCTTTTGAGGCTTTGTAAATTTTGAAACGAACACCTCGAAAAACCCTGAAGGAATTAGGTGTGACGAATTCAGTAATACAGCCTGGTACATTTATTTTAGATTGCCTTCCTAAATGTGCACTAATTTCTGTTATGACATTTACACTGAAGAAGATTATTGGCGCTATTGGAAAGTTCAAAGAATCAAATTCCAACGGAGATAAATTCTTGTTACATAATCTATATGTATCAGCGTTTGTGGGTATGTTGCATTCGATCTCTTCAGGGTCTAACCCAATCGATGGAGTCGTTCAAGAAGAAATTACAATCTATACCCTTAGAGAGTTAGTTGCACATTTGCATAGGATGAAGCCAGATGATGATCTTTCTTACTATATAGTTATTTCTCCCTACAAAATCTGCAAGGCTCTATTTATAGAAAACCTTTTGAGGCATTAGGCTAGCCACCCTTTGAGAAGTACTCAAGAAATTAATGTTATAAAAGAACTGTTGGCTTGTCCAGAAATTGATGTTAACAGATTTTGGGGCTCATCAAATAATCATATGGTACCCTTGATTGGGAACAGGAAATTTGATCAAATTTACAATGTTACCAAAAGGCTACAAGATGAGATTGAAGGACATCCAAAATTGTGATTGTTGTGGGAAGCTTCAAGGGTGCAAAATATAAGTTAGGCTAATACAATACTCAATCGACTGGAACTTATAATGAAAAGGCATTTCTCTTTCAATATGGAATCTCAGAATGTTGTACTTTCCTTCCCATTGTATAGTGAGGTTGTTGAATTTTCTTATTATAGAGATATCATGGTCCATACAGTTGTGCGTGCTTTGACACTTGCTATATATAGAGTTCATGAAAGTGTCAACAAGTTTATCACAAGCCACACAACGTTATCATACTCAGATTTGGTGAAATGCCTCAAGGGGAAAAGCTTAAAATTAGATGTTCTTGTTATTCGCGCAGTATAGGTTGATGATGTTTCTGAAATTGCAACAACATTATTTTCTATAGTTGAAGAAATCAGAGATAACTTTTATTACTAGAGTGACATAATTTGTGCCAGTATTTCTAATTTGAGCAGACCGATGACACATAATTTTCTTCATTTATTGGTTTTGAAAGATTTGCTACCATCCCTTAATTTATCTCTTCCCAAGTTAAGCACTCTTACATCGTTGTATATACCGTCTTGTCTTTTAGGAGTGGTCAATAACAAAGAGTTGGTGAATAATATTTCCACTATTTTTTGGTGCCCACAAACATTGGCCACTACAACCTTCAACCTTGAGTGCAATGGTCATTTATTTGTTGGAGACTTGCTAAATGAGAGCACAAAGGTAGCTGCAGGATCTGGAATTTCTATGGTCAGCACTAGTATTCGAATTGAAGAGCAACAAAGTCAGGGAAATGTTCTTGGAACTTTGGAAACACAATTTATGAATATTACACTTCTGGATACAAATAGAAAGACAAGTTCAAGTGGATTGCTATCCTTTGTTTTTTGTGGGAACAACAAATTGGTGTTGGCATCTCCGAGCTTGTTGGGTTTCCAATTGCAGAGTGAAGAGCTGGATAATTCATTGTTGGATGTACTGGGTATTCTTCCTCAAAGAGTGCAACATAAGCACTCACAAGGTGACCTAGTAAGGAACTAGTATCTAGCGAGAGCATGCCAATATGCCAGATTCTTGACACACTGATAAGGCTTCTCTGCTGGAGACCTTTGTGTACAGAAACAACATATCATGCAGCCTGGTCTTTTCAAAAACTACTTCCATACAATGAAAAAAAATTTAATGTTCATAATTTTAATGTTGCTTATGAGAATGCTCGTGATGATCTTATGAAAGAAGTAAATAGTTCATGTTGTGATCCTATTCCAAATGTTATTTTAGAGGAATGGAAACACTGCAAGAAAGCCTTAGAGATACCCACACATTAGGAAGATTTCAAGTTCATTCTTCTACCTGACTCTTGGCCACATATTCCAGATGGTGACAATTCTTCTTACTTTATCAAAGGAAGGAAGTTGGCAGCAGAAACAAAACATCTGGAAGGTAAAAATTTAATTGGTGAAGGCAAGCATGTTGATTTTGCGGCCTATTCCATGGAATATGGTTGTGTTAGTTTGGAGGGAATTGGGGACTCTAGCCAGAACTGCAATGTTAAAGTCTGAAATTCATTATTGATGGACACACATTGCTCTGCCTTAATGGGAATTCACTTTAAGTTTTCAACTATATATGGAATATTTTTTGCTACGTTTCAGGTAATAAGGAGAAGGAATGTGAACTAATTTTGATGAGAACTTTGGATTATATTTTTCTCTCTGCAGTTCATCCAAATACTACAACATCTATTATTTTGTAGGTAATCCATTGTTGAGAAAAATGGTTGTAAGGTAGCCGTTGGATTTATTATATTTCTAGCCAAAATAATTTCCTGTTTGTCCATTTGACAAAAAAAAATATACTGCAATTTCGTTATACAAGTTATATCCAATGTCCATTTCTTATCTTACAGTCAAGTTATGAAATAAGCATCAACAGTCACCCAACATCCACTTGTTTTTAAACTAATCAACCAAAGTGTTGTTCTCATGCTCAACATTCTTGTCATGCACAAACAAGTGTTCTGTCATATCCTTGGTTGTTCCTTTTCCAATTACATTCATCTCAAAAGGTCGGGTTTGTGCAAAGCTTGTTTTTTACTACAAGTTCATGCTGAATGTGCAAATTATATTTTCCTTTTACATTTAGAGTGGCCTCTTGCACAATAGCATGGAAATGTTGATTTGTTGAGGGACCTGTTCACCCTTTTGGAAGTTAGTTGGCCACTTTCTTTACATTATATGGTCAAAGAAATTTTACATCTCTCATGCTGAGGTATGAACGTTGAGCAACCTTCTTGCTGCTAATATCTCGTCTAGGAAACAAGTTAAGAGCTAACTCTAAATTGTGCATAACAAGAGGTTGGTATCTTACCTCAGCTAAGCTAACTGCTTTATTAAGCCTGAGGCCCATCTTTTTGTCCTCTCCAAATGTTTTGATGTCTTTGATCAGTGGAGTAAGCTAACCCCTGTATCAGCTCCATTCCTATAAACTAGAAGTTATCAGTCTTTGCTTCTTCTCAAAATGTGCATTGCTCAGTCCTGAGAGATAAAAGCTATTAGCCTATTATGAACCTTTGTCATATTCCTATACATATTTTAATTTTAATTTTAACTTTTTTCAAACAAAAAGTGGTAAACTTTATTTGTAAAAAGGATGAGGCTAAAGCGTCCAAAAGATAATACAAAAAGTAACCCATAGATTGCACCAGTGTTCTTGAAACATAGTGGCTGAGTAGACATAGAACCCATATAATCTCTTTAAAAAAACAGATACAAATTTCATATCCAGATTGGTACTCGAGAACTAAAAGGAGACTATAAGTTTGCTTATTGACGCCTTCCTTGATCCGTGACTATGGGATGGATTGAAATTTTAATGTCATTAATCACCAAATCCCAAAAAATTTCAATGTAGCTTGATTTGCAAAGTGATCAGTGTGTTCATTGTTTTGTCTAAGAACATGTATCCATTGTATGGACTCAATTTTTTGCAAGGGATTTAATTTTAGCCAGGATGACATTGAACCTGTTATCTTTTGGAGAGTTCCCTTCGTGCATAAGCTTGATTATTAAACTGGAGTCTCCACTAACATTTATTTTTGATATTTTACCAGTGGCAGACCTTGAAAACAGGCATAAGCCTCTGCATGATTGTTAGTCTTGCTTCCAAGGTTCCATGCATAGCTGCATTCTAGAATTCCTCCATGGCTATAGAAAGCCCCTCCTGCACCTGCCGTCCTTGGGTCGTCTTCATGTTATTTCAGCATTCATTAACATTGTCTATGCAACACGTCTATTCAAAGACTTAAACGCATTACTAGAATTTCGAGTTAATTCCTTTGTGGTCACCACTATCACCTGCCATGTATTGGATTTTCAAGTTGCAACTTTGTGCCTAGAATATTGATCTGTGACCTAAGCTTAGGCTTTTTGTAAGAAATTGTTACTAGTTGTTTTGTTGTTTGCCTTTTTTGTCTTCCTAAGCATGGAGTAATACAGCTAGTGCTTTTTCTCTCAAGTACATTTATACTTCCCCACTTGCTCTTGATTCTCAAATATGCACTTTTTGATTCTATATTTTGCAGGTTGTCAATGATGATGGAGCTGTATCTTTATTTGCTACTATTTCATTATCATTTTTTGTAAGCTTTTTCAATTATGATTTGATGCAGCAAGATGAAGGTTATTCTTTTAGTTTAGTTATGGTCTGTGTTATATTTTCATCAAGGATTAATTTCTTCATTGAGTCACAAATCAAACTAAATAGCTGAAAAATAAGAATTCCTTGACGAAGTGAATTCAGTTGCTAGCACGTGTTATCAATGCAGCATGCACTGCTTTGGTGGATGTTGGAATTCCTTTGAGGAGAGAAGGATTAGATATGATACTCAAGCGTATAACTTTAACATTTCAAATATTTCAATGCCCAAACATTAGAATGTAGTGTTTTTTTCAATTTTTTTCAAGAGGTTGGTTGATCTTCACTTTGCTTTGATATCAGAAAGTTTTGGCACATGTAAATCTGGTTTTTCCTAGTTGTCCTCTTACTGTGCTTCCCGAGGGACCTCCCACTATTGACAATGAGCCTCTAGAACATGGAATAATCTCATCCATCACTTGTGGGGCAATGTCGTGTATTTTGAGAGATTTATAGGCTATTATTTTCCTCGATAACTAGAATGTTATTTTCTTATGGTTCATGCTGGGTTCTCTGATGAGATTGGGTGGCTACGAAATTCATATTTACTCAACATGTTTTGCAGTTAATAATTACGTTGATTGTTTGGAGCATGGCCGTGGTGCTTGTTCAAAAATTTCAGAGTTTGTAAGATCAACTATTGAACAGGGCCAGGTTATTTATTATTCCTTCTCCATCACAGTAACCATTGCCTTAATGAGAAGACTGTTGGAGAAAAAATGTAGTTTATATCTTGGTTCTATTTCTAGGTAGCCAACCACTTGTTGGAGAGGGTTTGCACACACGTGTGCAAAGCGCCTCCAATAGTATCAACTATAGATCTTTCTTGGATTCCACAATTTCACTGTTTGTATCCTTTTGTGGCTTTTGGATTTAAATATAATTCCTGAGCTCAAAGCCATAACTATTCATTATATGCTCTTCCTTCAACTTGTTTTTCCTAACTGGTTTGTATTGCCTTTTCTAGAGGGTTCATTGTTTTTGTGCTGATAATTCTAATATACTTTTCTAAAGAGGTGAAAGAATAGATTCACCAGGAATTTGATATGATACCACAATCTGCGTGGAATATGCTTTACAAGGCAGCGAAAAGCGCACTTTGTGAACAAAGGCTCTCAGAATGAGATTCATTTCGCAAGACTAATAAAATGAAAATAGGAAGGGATGTATCATTTCACCTTAATCAATATTCTCCTTTCTTCCATAGGCAACTTCCCTCCTCGGTGTTGATTAACAATCACAGATCCTTTGAGAGAGGTGAGATAAGGGTTTTTATGGCTACCTTCACCCACTCCCAGATAAAAGTCTTCCAAATTATCATCTTGGCATTGAATTCCTCTTCTTTATCATTAGCTATTTCCACTTTAGCTTTATTGTACTTCTCATCTCTGGGATCACTGCTTATTTCCAACTGAAACCTTGTTTTATAAATCAAGAGCAAGGAGTTCAATTTTTGCCTTCCAAATCTTTTGTTGTTATAAATGTTTACATTGTTTGGTGTATTTATTATTTTGTTTTTGTTTTTCAATTTTGGAACACGAGTGGTATTGAATCCAGTATGTGCATTGTTTAGTTTGAGGACTTAAGTGAGACAATTTCTTTTGCAGCCATTTGCAGACGCAAAGTGTGTTAACTATCAGGTTATGATTGAACTTCTAAAAGAACATGTCTTTGGTAAGTTTGTTGATGCAGTGCAAAAAATTTTAAGTACATATTTATTGATGACAATTTGACTCTTGATATGTGTTATGATTTTCAGTTAAGATCTTTCATCCTCTCTCCTTCTCTCTGTTGCTTATGATCAACATCGATTTATTCTGTTTGACATCTGAGGAAAACTTGCCCAATTTTATTTTAAAATTGGAGTGTAGCATTAGAGAATTATTCCTATATTGATAAATCCAACCAACATGAATTTTTTTTGGGTTTGACCCTTGCTTAAAAAGAATATTTGGCACTGATCAAGTGTCGAACTACGAAATAAATTATGCTCGGACACCTTTGTAAAACTTAAAAATATATCTGTTGAATATTGGATATATGTGCTTTAGCTATTGCATTATTATTGTATCTTGTTATGAAATTAAACATTGATGTCTGAGCAATTAATACTGTAAACATCGAAGGTGCCTTTCATTCCAATTTCTAAAACTCACTTGTTGCATTGTACCCATTTTATTACAATTTTTGCTAATTGTCTCATTCCAGTGGGATATTGTTTTATAACACTTATGTTTCAATGAAATGAGTGCTAAAAAATATTTAGTGATTGAAAAAATGCTTTTATTTTTTCTTAAACAATAATATGAGTTATTCATCAAATAATTACATAGTTATTTGTTTCACATTTTTAGATTTGTGATTAAAAAGGCATAGTGAGAATTTTTAGATTACCATATTTATTAGATTTGCACAAAACTAATTTATTAACATCACAATGCTTTGAATATATCATCATTATCGAATGCAATTTTGTGTCCTTGGTTTTTGTGTTGTTTTATAAATCTTTGAATAATATGATGTGTAAGGGAAATCATGGTAGTTACTTGGAGGCCAAGATGCAACCAGTTAATCATTATGTTAGTAGGAGGTTTACTTCCTCTGGACCCTAAGAATCATGGCATATTGGGGTAGGTTAACTACCCACATATATGGGTAACCATAAGATATTTCTCTTCTTCTATGATGCAATTTTCCAGTGGTTTGTCATATATTATTTATTATATGTTGTCTTCTTCTTTCCTTTTGTTGTGACAAGTTATTTACAACTTGAGCTTTTTGGCATGTAACTTAGTTAGCGTGATTGTGCCTACGATTTTCCTAAATGTTGATTAATAAGTCCTAAGGTGTTATTTTCTATGGTGACATTTTATTTTCTTTGTTTATTTAGGTCCTTTCACCAGATAGTGGCCACTATCACTCAATTGAAGAAAATTTGTTAGAGTTTCTTGCTTTTATGGGGAGAAATGACATTGACATTGTTGATGTTGAGGTATATGTCGTATAATTTTTTTAGTCTACTTTATTTTATATTCCAGTGTTCATTGTCTTTCATGTCTTATACTCTGTATTGTATCTTCTCTCATTTTCAGAAGAGGAACTCAATGTTGATGGTAAGAAGCAAGAATTGAAGAAAGAGGAGAACAATAGCACTGGAGTCACAAAAGCAGAAAGAGGGAGAGATAAGAGAACT
>APFE031566249.1:0-10002 GCA_000404065.3 Pinus taeda | reverse complement strand
CAAAGTCGGTTGTTGTATTAATATTTGAAAAGAAAAAGGAGGGAGCTGGGACTCCTGAGGTACATGAAATGCGGTGGTATACCAGGATCAGAGAAACAACAAAAACTGACATTTGCAAAACATATCTAATTTATATTAATGTGACTAATGTGCCGCGCTGTGGATTCCTCCGGTTTTTCATCCACATCGATGTGCTTGGCGCTTGAGGAGCTTGGGGCAACAGTGTTGCGCTTGTCCATCATATATTTCAGAACCTCTATGGACTCTTTCGCATGGCTGCAGCTGTTAGACAGGTGGTTAAACTGCTCATGTAAAGAAGAAACCCTGTGCAAAAACAGATTGATTTCAGCTTGATACTTGTCGTTGATGATACGGTTTTGATTGTCGATTTTTGCGTCTAAGATCTTCTGTTGAGCTCTTATTTCCTCCAGCTTTGCTTGAAGATCCGCACAGTGGAGGCAGTCCTCGTTGCGGGGCATTGCAGAGATCGGATAGAAGAGGTTGAGACTCCGGAATGTGGCAATGAGGTTTTGTAGATGAGGTCGGACGGAGGAGGAAGCAGAGGACACGTTCAAGGCTTCAAAGATCCAACGAGAATCAGAGGCGAGAGGAAGATAGGACCTCGGGGAAGAATGCCCAGTTCGATAGAACAGGGGGACAAATAAGAGGAAGGGCGCTGAACAGAGGAAGGAGAGGGAGAAATATATAGAAGGGCGGGGACGATGAGGGGCAGTCACCAGAATGAAGAGAGAAACAGGGATAGGGCGCGGGAATTCTAGGAGGCTATCCTGGGGAGTCAGAAGGGCATGGTCGATAAGATAGAGATCGGCTAAATTACTGATTGAATTCAGAGGAATGAGAGAATCGATTCTAAGCGAAATCCCAATGCTGATCATGATCTTGCTGTATGTTTGAAAGATCTGAATACACTTTCACCTGTTAGAGCTATAAGATTTGTTGCAGGTTGAACTGATACGGTTCATGGCAAAGGTTGCTGAGTCTCCTCGGCATTGCATAGTAAACTGCCCCTTGAACCGTTGCAAGCCTTGTTGGCATGCATGTCAGCTTGCTTATTGAGCGAGCGAAGGATATGATGAAAATTCAAATTAGCCATTGTCTGATGCAAGAGTTGACAACGCTGAATGACCTGCTATAGGAGAACATTAGATGATTCTTTATTTTGAGCCATTAAATTAATAACAACCGATGAATCTCCAAAGATTTTTGTTGTTCTTATACAAAGTCTGTTGAGCTGGATTAGCCCTTGATATAGGGCCAACGCTTCTGCCCTGTTGTTAGAGATTTTCCCAAGTCCCCATTCATAGAAGAGGATACAGTTCCCATTGGCATTGAAGATCAGTGTCTCTGCTCCAGCAATTCCTTGGTTTGACTTTGATGCTCCGTCGAAAAAAAGATAGTCACTGTTGCAGTTTTGTAACCATTTTGCAAACTCATCCTCTTTTAACCTGATTTTCCATCTGTGGGTTTCCTGGCTACGCTGGTCTTTAGCTACATTGCCATTCTGAATGCTATTATTTTTATCCAGAATATAGCTGATAAAGCTCCTTTCTTCAACACTGTACATTGTTACATCGATATTGTTTTGAAATTCGACATAAATAGTTTCTAGAGCGAGACTCTTTGCCTTATTCTAGAGAGTTCCTGTAGCCGAGTCCTTGTCCTTAAAGATTTTACGGTTTCTAACTAGCCAAATACTCCATAACATGGTGTAAGGGAGTGTATTCCATACCCTCTTCACTAAATTGCTCTTCTTATTTTTCCAAGGGCAGTTCTTTTTCCAGTAATGAATCACATCTCCTATGGAGTTCTGGGAACTCCAAGGGAAATGATCAATGGGGGATAATTTTTTCCAACATGCAATAGCAAAGGGACAGTCGACGAAGAGGTGATGCATAGATTCTTCAGCAACATAGCAGTTGGGGCAGCAAGAGGGACCATTGATACCCCTCTTTTGTAAATTTTCTGCTGTGAGGATTTTCCCTTTTAGAAGGGTCCAAATAAAAAATTTAATTTTTGGAAGAGCCTCTGATTTCCAAACCATTTTCCAGTGATTCCATATTGGCATAGGGAAAATGCTGTAGCAGATGTGTTGGTGCGCTGCTTGGACAGTGTAATTTGATCCAATTGGATCCCATCGAAATCCATCCATATCATTCTTTTTGATGGGAGCTTTGCTGTGGAGAAGAGATTGCAGAGTAGACAGGCTTGCTTTAAGATCATTGGGGATATTAGAAAAGGACCACCCAAGCAAGAGATGAGAAAGTGGATCCTAGCAAGAGATTTGATCCAAATAATGGATACCAATGCTGTCAAAAAAAGTGAGAATAGGAATGGTTTCTTCGTGACTATTTATTGGCTGCTGTCCCAGTATTTTATCAGCTCCAATATTAATACTGGCTCCTCCCTTGGGAACTTTGGAAATATTCTGAGCCATGAACGGAATAACTTTTTTACATAAACACCAGGTTTTTGATGAGTCTCTGTTAGGAATATCGAGATCTAGCAACTATTGTCTGGGGAAGTTCAAGTATTTAATTTCCAGTACCCTTTTCCACCAGGCAGAAAGACCAGTTATAAGCCTCCAAGCAATTTTCCCTCCAAAGGCTAGGTTTAGAAATTTGGGGGATCTAATACTAAGACCTCCTCTGTCCTGGGATTGAATGACCTATTTCCAATTGACTAAATTGAATTTCTTTTTGTCGTTTTTCCCTCCTTGCCAGAGAAATTGGCGGAGGATAACTTCCATTTTGTAATGAAAGGAAGCTGGAGTTTGGGAGAGAGAGAAACGATATAGGGGAAGAGAAGAAATACCTGACTTAAGAAGGATGAGGCGGCCTGCAGGGTTGAGCCATACAGATCCCCATTGCTGCACTTTCCGCTTCACCTTGTCAATGATGATGTCCCAAGTTTCTGCCTTCAGAGGTCCTAGACTCATTGGCATGCCCAAGTAAGAGAAATGAGTCCACTCATGGTTGCAAGGGACTCCAAAGATATTTGCAATATTGTGAATGACCTGATTTGTTGCATTCCATCCATAAATACAACTTTTCAACTGGTTGACCAAACTGCCAGAATACCTCATCAATTTGTCTAAAAGAGTCTTGAATCTCCTTGCTATAGTGGTGAAGGCTCCTCCAATTAGCAAACTGTCATGGCAAACTGTGAGTGGTTGATATTCTTGACTCCATTCCCAAATTTGATTTCAGTGATGAGACCCACCCTTCGGTTGAAGTCCAAAGCTTGGCTAAAGGATTCAGCCATAAGAATAAAAAGATAAGGAGAAAGAGGGCAACCCTGTCTAAGACCACGAGAGGATTGAAAAGCTTCACTCGGTCTACCATTAACCAGAGGGGAAATCCAGGGCCCAGAGATGCAAGCAGTGATGAGGTTAATAAAGGGCGCCTCAAAACCCATCTTTTTTAAGACAGCTATAAGGTAGGAATGCCTAACTCTGTCAAAGGCATTGGCAAGGTCAAGCTTGAGGATGAACCCTTTCTCCTTTCTAGAGAGGCTCGAATGAATGGCTTCTTGAACTAGGAGTATGGAATCAATTATTTGTCTGTTGGCCAGGAACCCTCCTTGGTTTTCTGAAATAAGAGAGGGGAGGAGGGGTTTAAGGCGGGAGGCTAAGATTTTGGACAGGGTCTTGTAGGAGGAATTGCAGAGGGAAATGGGTCGAAACCGAGAAAAGGAAGTGGGCCGATTTTCTTTAGGAATGAGAGCAAGATAAGTGGCATTGGTATATCCTCCTATTTTACCCTTCCGCTGGATCCATCTGATCATTTTTGTCAATTCTTTTTTGATTAGTCCCCAGAACGCCCTATAGAAGCAAATGGGAAATCCATCAGGGCCAGGAGCCTTATCAGGTTGGAGAGTCCAAATCGTTCTTCTGATTTCCTCCTCATCAATTTCCTTATTCAGGTTGTCATTCATTTCCTTGATGATTCCATTGGGCAAATATTGAAGAAAATCAGCGTAATCCTCTTCTCCTTTTGTTTCAATTAGAATTTCTCTGTAATGTTTTGTGGTAGCCTTTCTAATGGCCTCTTGGGTGATTCGCTGATTGCCCTCAGCATCTAAAATAGAGCTTACGTTGTTCATGGTTTTTCGTGCGGTGGCCTATTTGTGAAAAAACGATGTATTCTTATCACCACCTTGCAGCCAGAGTTACCTCGACTTTAATCGCCATTTTAATTCTTCTTCTCTATTTATATGACACAACTGTGTATAGAGAGCGCTTTCTTGTTCCTTATTCTCCTGAGAGAGGCCATGCTCTTCTATTGTTCTTTGGATGCTGTCTAAGTCATTCTTGATTTTCTTTTTGGTCTCCTCAGGCTCCTTGTAACTAGATTTTTCCCATTCTTTGATAACTTGCTTGGTTCTTCTTTGTTTGGTTTCCCATATGAAACCAGGAGAGCCTTCAACGTGCTAATTCCAAGTTTCCTGAACAATTTCTTTGACAGCTGGAACACAATTCCAGAGGGGACTATATTTAAACGGGATGGGCCCAAGGGGGCAGTGGGTTTCCAGAGTAAGGGTTATAGGATAGTGGTCAGAGGCTGAAGAGGAAAGGATGCTAGCATACCCCACAGAGAAGGAAGAAAGAAACGAAACATTAATTAAAAACCTGTCCAGCCTTTCCATTATGTTACCAATGCCCAGCCTGCGATTGCTCCAAGTATACCTGCAGTTTTTTGGTGCAACGTCCACAAGTTCATGGTCTTGCATGATATTTTTCAAACGGCTTTTGAAGGGATCAGGTGAAAAGCAACCTCCTCGTTTTTCGTTGGCATGTAAAATAAGATTAAAATCCCCTGCCACAATAATATTTGAGTTTATTTCACCATCGATGCTAGCCTTAAGATCATCTCAGCATCATTCCTTTTCTCTGTAGTGGTTGGGGGCGTCAACATTATAAATGATTGCAGTTTGGTTGTCTATTCTATTTTCCAGAACAGTTATGATCCAATGCTGATGAGAGTTTTCTGATGTGCAGTTCCACTTACTATGATCCTAGAGAGTGGCAATTCCTCCGGATGCTCCTCTTGATTCACTGATACTGTCTTTGTACTGCTTCTGTTGATCTATTATTCCTCTCATTTCTTGCTGGTCTTGCTTTGTCCCCTGAATCAATAAAATTTCTGGTTTTTCACTGTGTATAAGTTCTCTGAGGGCTGAAACTTTGGAGGGGTGCTCTAATCCCCTGCTATTCCAAGACATAATTTTCATCATTGGGTATTAGGCGAACGAAGAGGTGCTCGCCCCCCTTGATCTTTGTGATTTGTCTCTTTCTCATGATGCCCCAGGATGTAAGATTCTATAGGGGTTTGAGTGCCCATGGCTATGTCTTTCTGAGCATTCTCGTCTCTGCGCTGCTTGGCCGATTTTCTACCAGGTCCAGGTTTCTTGTAAGAGTCGCTAGTAGTTCCATGGTCTTTAGAGGAGCTTCTGGTAAGCTTGATAAGGGGGGGATCTAGAGTAGCTTGAGATGGGTTGACCAAGGGGGGAGAAGGGTCAGAAGCTTCGGAAAGAATCAAGGGGGGGAGAGAGGGATCCACGAAAGGAGGTTCAAGGGGAGATAAGACTAGAAAGGGGTTAGATGAAGAGGGGAGGGGTGGATGGTCAGGAGGGGGGTGGGCAGACAAGAGAGGGGAGGATGAAGAGGGACAAGATGCATTGGGAACAGGAGGGCCAGATTCAAGGGAGGCTTTGGACGAAGAGGTAGATTTCTTCTTTTTGACAGTTTCCCATTGGTCTTCTTGAACACCGTTATCTGCATCAACAAGTTTAGAGCATCGATTGGCAAAGTGGTCGTATTCATGACATACCTTACATTTAAATGGTATCTGCTCGTAGTCCAGCTGCTGGATATGGCTCCACTCGTCCACTTTCAATTTTATAGCTTCAGGGAGTCCTTTGCCAAGGTCCACTTTGACACAAATCCTTGCACAGGCCTGCATGTTTTCTTTCGGTTCGCTGCGATCAATATATTTTCCGACTGCGTTCCCAATGGCACGCACTGATTCATTTCCCCAACAGTGGAGTGGGAGATGGGGGAGATGGACCCAAACAGGAACAACACTGGGGACATCCAGTTCAGGGTCAAAGTCTGGGGTCCATTTGTTGAGGTACAGGCCCCTGGAGTCCATGAAATAGGGCCTGCTTCTGAAAATTAAATCCTTATCCTCTTTGGATTCAAAGTGGAATGTGAAATACCTTTTCCCACAAAACCTGATGGAGATTTTCCCTTGAATTTTGTCAGACCAATTTCTTTCTACCCATCTTTGAACAGTTTTTGGAGAAGGCCAAAGGCCTGTAAATTGACCTATAAGACCTTTTTCTGCAAGAGACAAAGCGGCCATGCGGGGCAAGACTGGAGGTAAATGAAATTCTTGAAGCACATCCAACTTCTTAACAAATTTAGAAAGAGCTGGCCGAGGGCGTTGCAGTGGAAGAGATTTCACTAGATCTGAAAAGGCACGTTGTGGATCAACCCCCTCCGAAGGAGGTTCCGGAGGGGCCATGGCAGGAGGCCGAGGCCCAGGCGGCCGCAAAGTAGGAACAACGAGCGCAACAGCGGGTTCTCAGAGGGGAGCGCGCGTTGATGTCATTATTTTCTCATGTTTATAATAATTATTATGAAAGTAAATGAAATGAATATAAACTACTAAATCAGTCATTTATATAATGAATATGAAACTACCAAAATATGATAAATGACTACCGCAAATGATAAATTTGTGATTATAATTGATGATTAAATTTTGCATATGTATGACTATTAGTAGCTAATTTACAGTATCTTATAACACGACCAAAATTTAGACATATTTATTTGGTTATTAATTGGTTTCAAACGATGGCTAAAATTTGCATATATATGACCATTAGTAGCTAATTTATAGTATCTTATAATATGACTAACATTTTGGTCATATGTTTTTGGTCATTAATTAGTTTTTTTAGGTGATCATATAGTAATATATTTTGTTATATATTTGGTCATTAATTGTGACAATTAATGACTAAATCAATGACTAAATCAATGACCAAATTAATGACTAAATATACTACTAGACAATAAAATTGAGACAATCAGTTAATGACTAAGCTAAAAACGACTAAAAGTTGGTCGCATTATAAGGTACTGTAAATTAGCTACTATTGGTCACCGACTGAAAAATGGTCATTTTTATGTGAATTTTAGTCATTTTTTTAGTAACTAATTAGCCATTTTCTATTAGTGACCAATGCGAGGGTTTCATGCTCACTCGTGGTATAATTCCTTTCTGCGTCGATAATTTTTTGCTAGAAAAGTAGATGGAGTGATCAATATTTCTTTCTTTGGGTTGAGCCGCGACGACCCAAAAGGCGATACCCGATGCGTCAATATGAACATGAAATTGCTTGTTCTAATTAGGATAAACCAAGATTAGAGAACTTTTCAGTTTTTCTTTCAACACATTGAAAGCAACTTCACATTCATTCGACCATGCGAACCTTTCATATTTCTTCAATAGCTTCTCAAGTGGTGCAGTGATTGAGGCATAGTTGTGGATGAACCTTTTGTAATATCCTGTGTGGCCAAGGGTGGATCTCAATTGTTTAATGCTTGTTGGCAAGGCCATATTCAACATCAATGCGACCTTAGTGGGATCAACACATACTTCCTCTTTGCAGACTATATGGCCCATAAGTGTTTCGAAAGGGATAGCGAATATGCAATTTTTCAAGTTTAAGGAGACTGTGATTGTCTAAACCGATCAAACATGACTCGGAGAAGACTGGAGTGCTTCTTTAGTAAAATGTAGATGGTTCAGTCATCCATGTAAACCTTTGGAAACCTATGAATATAATCCCTGAAAGAAGCCACTGCAATTCTTGAGAATATTGTTGGTTCATTCTTGAGTCTAAAAGGCATGACATCATATGCATAATGTTATGCATAATCTACGATTGTGGACAAAAGTATCTTCTCTAGGCCTGGTGGACTGACCTAGAACAATAAAAAGGAAAAGGCACTAATGTTTTCCTTAAATTAAATAGATATCAGGATGAAGCCTACACGGAATATGTCATATTATTTATTGTTTCCTTGGTTTGAATGCTCAAATCCTAGCTCGATCGCTATTATTAGAACCTATACAGTAAGATAACACAAGACAACAATCCACAGAATCTATGTAGCATCATCTAATCACTTTATTCAATAGATCAACATGGTATTGAAATATATGAAACCATAACATCATATATAGGAAAATAAATAACTCTTTGCATTAATAGAAATGGAGTGAGTTACAACAAAAAATAGGTGTTGTTATATTAAAAGAGATCCTCCAAGTTTACTTGTCCTTTCCTTGTCAAAAAATGCACCTCTAATCACCCTAATGCATGGAAATATATCTCTTGCATCAACAACATAAGGGTAGAATCAATCTCCAAAATCCAACCCCTTGCCTATGGATGACAATGAATATATAGGTGAAGGAGGTAGTTCATGAATTCTTATCTTTTTACTAATTAGGGCTTGAGATCCACTCTTGATGGGAGGATGAGCTCAAGGGATAAGGGATGAAAAATCCAAAGTAGGATATGATAGTATTCAAGACTTTTATTTGAGGTAAATGGTTATATCACATCCTGAAAGCTTCTAGAAGAAGAGGCTTTAGGATTCTCTCTCTTTTTTCTGAATTTATAGAACCAACAGAGGTGCATAGTGGAGCAACCTATAGGTGATCAACACAAGCCATAGTGGAGCAACCCGGTAATCAATGTTGTCCAGTAGGAGGCCAAAGATCATTGGTCCTTGAAATTACTGAAACAAGGTGTTCTTAGGCAGAAACTTAGGGATTATAATGAGTCATGCTTAGGGCTTTGTGCAATGATGATGAGAAAGAGGTCAAAGGATGTTGATTGATCCAGTTGAAGGCCTATTGACTAGATGTGAAAAAAATTACTATAACATATAGGATCCCTGTTCAGTGGTGAACATGGTTTTATTCTTATCTTCCTCCACAATACGAACTTAATGGTAACCATAGAATCCATCTGTAAAAGATTAAGCTTCGTTTCTTGCCACATTTTCTATAACTTCATTGCTGAAAGGTGTGGGGAAGGGATCATGAACACAAGTATTGTTCAGACTCGAGTGATCCACACAGACCCAAATTTCTTTATCATCCTTCTTGTTCTATATAACAATTGGACTGATCCACTCAGTGTCATCAACTAGGAAGATAAGCCCCACTACCAACATCTTGTCCATCTCTCTTTAGCTTCTTTTTGAATCTCGGGTTTAGCCTATACTATAGATGTTTCACTAGCTTTGCATCAGGTTTAAGCAAAATATTCATTTCCCCTAACCCCCCCTTAATACCCTTAAGCTCCACAATAAACTAAGGGAACAAGTCTTTGTATTCTCTTAGGAGATCAGATATTTCCTTGGTACTCTGCTCATCCTAGTAATATCCAATTGAGGCTAACTTTGGCTTCTCATTAGTGCCAATGTTGTGTTTCCACAACTTCAGAGGTGGTATTTGTTGACCATTGGTTACAGGACCATCTTCAACACTTTGTTCCCCCTCAGTTTCCTTGAATTTCATGGGTCTTAATTCCTCCAAATCATCCTCATCAAACTCTTGGTATTTCTTCCCATAAGCTACAACTTCAAGGAATCTGGATTCATATATATATGCTCAAGAGTGTTATGGTCTATACATCCCTCCGTCAACTGCCCTGCCATGAGAAAAACCCTTTTGATAGCTTACAAAGCAGTTGTTATCCTTTCATCACTATCTGTGAAGGAAAAGTCACTGATAAATTGAGTTTCCATACAATCCCAATCATTGGTTTGTCTTCTCATCTCTTCCTTTACATACCATGCCTTTGGAAATGTCCCCAGGGTGTGTACAAATATGTGCACACATAAGTCCCCTGGAATTCCTTAGACCATTTGGCCTTACAATATTATAGGTGTTT
>APFE031566238.1:0-18194 GCA_000404065.3 Pinus taeda | reverse complement strand
GACCCAAGAAGACGTGGATTATATGTCTAAAGTTCCATATGCATCAGCAGTTGGAAGCTTAATGTATGCAATGGTCTTCACAAGGTCTGATATTGCAGATGCAGTGTGAGTTGTAAGCAGGTACATGAACAATCCAGGAAAGGAACATTGGATGGCAGTGAAATGGATTCTCAGATATTTGAAAGGTACCACAGATCAAGCATTACGCTTTGGTGGTTCAAACATTTCTCTACAGGGATATGTTGATGCAAATATGGCAGGTGTCAGAGATAACAGGAGGAGCACTACAGGATATGTATTCACTGTTGGTGGAACAGCTATCAGTTGGGTTTCAAAAATCCAAAGTGTTGTCGCACTTTCAACAACAAAAGCAGAGTATGTTGCTGCTACAGAGGCTAGTAAGGAAATGATTTGGTTACAAAGGTTTATGGGTGAATTGGGTAAGGAGCATGATATGGGCACGTTATACAGTGATAGTCAATGTGCCATTCATCTTGCAAAGAACTCAGCATTTCATTCTAGGACGAAACATATACACCTCAAGTACTATTTCATACGATCAGTGTTGGAAGATGGAGAGTTGAAGATGGAAAAGATACACACTAGCCAGAACCCTGCAGATATGCTAACAAAAGTTGTAACCAGGGAGAAACTGAGAATATGCTCATTTTCATTTGGTCTTCAAGGATGACGATGAAGATGAGAAACAACCAGGTCCAAAGAGGAGTCATTGTCCAGCAAATGGAGTAGCGGTGGAGTTGCTACAATCAGTCTCCAAGTGGGAGATTGATGGGTGTCGAGCCTGACTATCTTTTATATTCAAAAGTACCACCACATTGGACCCCAGTTCGAAATGGGGGCGGCAACACCGCCCATAAAATATTTGCTGCAGGGGAGGCCCAGGGGAGGGCGTCTGCGACCTTTTGGAGCCCCCCCCTGACAGGGGGTTTTGGGAGCAGCGCCCCCAAAGCTTAAAACAACTGTAAAATTGCCTTGTAAAAGTATAGCAATTTCTAGTCAATTTGGGTCGTTCATTAGGTGGATGATCTGACGGTAGAACTTATGTTTAGTTTAGGGTTTTTTTCCCTAGAAGGAAACCCCTCTCTTTGTATGAGGGCATTGTATTTGAGGCTGTGAGATAGAGGTGTATTCTGTGTGAGCAAGAAACAGAGAGGTGAGACTGTGAGAGAAGACAGAGGATATTACAACGGATTTGCTGTAGGTTGTGTCTCTTCATTTTGCTAGATAATAGAAAGGAAGGACTGGCTGTTCGGGGTGGATGTAGCCCAAACTGGGTGAACCACGTATATCTGTGTCTCTCTTTTTTTGTGCGTTTTCTATGTTTATATTTCTGCAATATTTTATTTGTTCCATTTCTCCGTAATATTTAATACTCTAACACATATCTAAAAGAAAAGAAATTATCCGACTATTTGAAACTAAACTAACACAATTACTACCGATATAAACACCAAATACAACAACATATCATGTAACATTTAAAAGCATCATCCATTATCACTAGCAAAGAAAAATGCCCAATATGAAATCGTCTGCATGGAGGAGCCTACAAAAATATAAATATTACTAGTAAAAGCCATCAATAAGCACAACATCATTCCTATGGAATATCCAATTGTAAGCCTTTAATGAAAGGCATATGAAAGTTTTCTCTTGAGGTATCATTTATCTGATAACATGTTTTCCAAACTCCCAAATCCTGTGAAGAACCAACTTTAGAGATCAAATTTTCCTTAATGTTGTGCTTGTTGTATCTATAGTGACAATAAATTTGGTTAAATGAGTAGTTGAGATGTAAAACCTCCTCAAGGATAGGGCTTAGTGTGTGAATGTGACAATGTTGCAAACCATTAAACCAATTTGTTATGATAATCAAATCACCAAAAATATACAAAAAAATATCTTTCTCAATAGCAAAGAGAGGTAATATTTTGAGGTTGAGATGTTATGCATAGTCATTTGTTCCCCTCGCCAAACCACTTTGAAGCTTGAAAAAATGTAAATTTTGGACATATAGTATAGCAACTCCTCCACAAGATCCGTTATCAGGGGACGATCCATCAAACAAATCCCGCAGGATTATTTTTATCAATCTCCTTAGAAATTATGATTCTTGCAATATAGGAGGCTTCTTCAACAAGAATAATTTCCAAATTAGTTTCAACTTTGGTAGCCAACCGGTGCATAACATTAGTTTTGCCTTTAAATATTTCTTTATTCCTTGCATTCCATATACCCCAACAAACAAGAAGAGGAACGTTTGTGAGATGTTTTGGAGTAATTTAATCATACCAATCCTTCAAGGCTTACCTCAAACCTACCCCCTGCAAATTTATGATAACTCCCAAATGGTTTGTGATGGCATTCCAAAAAGATTTATTAAATGAGAATTAGATAGACAAGTGATATATGGATTCATTAGCATTTTTACATAACATACACGATCCCAAAACCTTCATACATTGATTTTCTAGATGATTCCACGTTAACACGTTTGATTCCATCATGCACCATAAGAAGATGTGAGTCTTTGACGGGCTATTTAAATTCCCAGAACTCCTTCCACCATTGAGAAGATTCGACAAGATATCTATTATAACATATGAAAAAATAACCCTTTTTTGTATTATCTTCACCCATGAGGAATTGACCCACTAGAGAGAATTAGGGTCCTCTTGTATGTGGACATGAGTTGTGTTTAAAGCCAATGTGTGGCCATTCCATGATATGTGAAATTCATGAGGGAGGTTTAATTATTGAGAATTTACACATCCTTGATACAAAATAAATGTTACACCATGATCAATAACTTTATTTAATGTGTTACTTCCATGTGCATTAAGGAGGTTAACTATTTCACGAGGGAAATAGAAGTTGTCTCTACATTTGAGGCAAGGGTGCAGACTAATTTTATTTTTTCTTCATTACCAAATTTTCCATGCCAGTCTAGATTCAACCACTAGAAGACAGGAGATCACCTATTTCCATATTATGGAAATATTAGATCTTATTATTTCCAGAGCGTGGATCCAATCCTCAATTAAGCTAGGATATATGTATTTTTGGTGAGATATAGTTGTCCAAACAATATTTGTTGAAATCATCCTCCACGCAACTTTGGTAGACAACTATTTGGTAGATGATGGAAGGATTTTTAAACCCCAATATCTCCATCTCTTGGGCAATGAAATACTTTCCTAACTAACTAAGGGATAAATCCTTCCATCTTTGTTTCCCATCCAAAGAAAATTGCTACAATTTTTTCAAATACATTTCATAACTCCAGTAGGTATCCAAGGAAAGGACATCCAAAACACGAGGATGGCTTCTAACACAAATTTAATCAATATTAATATGCCTTCTCTTAAAAGGCATTTGAAGCACCATGACTTCACTCTCTTCTCAATCTTTGCAATAATCCTTTGCTAATCGTGTTTCCAATAATTATTCTGATTTAGGATGAAACCAAAGTATTTTAGACCATATCCAAACTCCAAGGGAAGATACAAGAACAAATTATGAGCATAAGGGACTTCATCCCAAGACATAACATTTGGGGAAAAAGAGGGTTTCACCCCATTTACCATTATGCCAATGACCTTCTTAAATAAACCCATCACTTCGTTTATTGTAGCCATCTCCCTTCTGATCACATTGTAAAATAGCATTACATCATCAATGGATAGTAAATAGGTAACAATTATATTCTAAACGACTGAAACACCATGGAAATCCCCTCTTCTTTTAGCACACATCAATAGAATTCTCAATCCCTTGGCAACCCACAACAAAGGAAGGGGCGAAAGAGGGAAATCTTGCCTGAGCCCACTCTGAGCTTCAAAGTAATTCGAAGCAAACCCATTTATGAGGACTACAAAAGATACAATCATCAAATATCTCATCACCCAATTTATAAAAAGGACCTCAAAAATGAAATGAGTAAGTAGAAGTCTGGCATAAGTCCAACTCACCAATCATATGCCTTTGGTAGATCCACCTTGCTCACCATTCCCTTTTTCTTCCATGGTTTTATATTGTGGATAATTTCCTAAACAATCTCGATCTCTTCATGAATCTGTCTATCTTTAAGGAAAGAAAATTGTTCACTCGATATACTTTTATAAAAAATGTCTTTTATATATCTGCAATAACCTTTGTAATGCTCTAATATATACAATTACATAGGGAAATGGGTATAAAATCATTAAAGGACCAATGATCATCTAATTTAGGGATTAAGGAAATAAAAGTTGAGTTAAATGAATGGAGTATTTATCCAAGGATGCGTGATTCTTCAATAACTCCAAGGAGCTTGTGTCTTAGAATATCATAGAACCCCATAAAAAACTCCATTGTCCATCCATAAAGGGCAACAATCTTTTATTTTTCAAACCCGTGAAGCACCTTCTGGAGGGCCTACTCCATAATAGGCTCCATCAAATTCTTGTTTTCCTCTTCATCAAGAAAACAAGGAAATTCTTCCATCATCCTAATAATTTTTGTAATAGATGGATCTTATGGAACCTTGAAGAGATTATTTAAATTCTCCACCCCAAGTTTACCCAAATCCATAAAGGAAAGGGCGCTCACCCTCGCTAGGCTTTCTAGATCCCAATTAGTGTTATGTGCTTTACGATCCTTGGAATAATTCTAAAAGAATTTTGAGTTTTCATCATCACGTTGGAATCAAATGGCATGACCCTTTTGTGTCCACTCTTCTTCCTTAACACTCAAAATTATCCTCTCTCTTTTTCTAAGAGAAAGATCCTTTCTTTAGTAGCTTCAAATTTATAGCTCCCTCCTTCAAAAACTTTCATCCTATCGAGCTCCATCTCCACATACTTTATTGTTTGTTCATTCCTTTTCTTTTTTTGTGAAATCCATTGAACTGTGGCCTTTTGAACTTCCTTAAAATTTGTAGTAAATTGATCTACTGTTGACCCTGCAAAAGTAGGATTGTAGGGAGACACTGCTCAACAACCAATTCTTTATAAGATTCATCCTTTAACCATACAACATTAAATTTTAATGGGCTTCCACGCTTTTTTTTTGTCCCCTATAAGCTCTAGAAAAACAAGATGATTATCATATTCCCCACCAATTCCAATCCATTAAATATATAAAGGCATCTTCTCCATGAGAGATTCTGCAAAAAAAATGGTTAATCCCTCGGCAATTCTTACTTTAGCTCCTCAACGATTTCTCTTAGTATGCCAATTTTTAATTAGATCGACATCATAGAGATTTCAGGCTTCCAAGCAATCCTTAAAATATTCTTATTGAGAATTCACAAATGAATGAGGACCCCAAACTTCCGAAATTCCCAAAGGGAAATTTAGATCACCTCCAACAATAATATTTTCTTCTTTCATAGATGATCTTGACATCAAACTATCCCGTAATTCCACCCTATCTTGGAATGGAATATAAACCTTGAGTACTTTCAATTCCATCCCCAACTCTACAGAATAAATGTCAGCTCCAAGAACTAGCTCCCTCCCCCAATACCCTAATGGTATGTTGAAACAAAGCTTCCAACACCTCCTTCACTATATTTCCAACCCCCAAAGTTTCTTGTCATAAAATTATATGCAGCTTAATTGAATTCACTAGACACTGCAAAGCTTGTTTTTTAGATGGGTTGGCCAAGTCCCTACAATCAAAGTATAGGAAAATCATGATAAAACAAGACCATTAGTTTTCCATGCTCTGTGGACCGCTTCCAATAAATTTTTGTTTACCATTTGCCATGTCCTGATTAGCTTTGTGCTTTCCCTGATCATTTAAGATTTTCTACCCCTCAACTTACCCATATATTTGGTTGGAGAAAGTTTTCCCAATCCGCCAACACAACCCATGGTGTCCCCCTTCTGACTCGTGCATTGAAGGTCATATGGAAAAGGACGAGATAAGGAATCTGACTTATCTCTCACAATAAAGAGTTTTGGGGAAGGGAAACAGGTTGAGGACGAGGTTAGTGTAAAAGAAATGATATCTATAGCAATAAGAGGGGATGATTTCATAAATACATTTTCTACCAGGGGAGAATTCCTAGAATCCATATCAAGAGAAACAATAGACTAGATTAAATTGTTAACCATAAGTGAGCAAGAGCCATTACCAGTTGTCGAGGGTCTCACTGAGGGCAAAGTGTCTTCCTATTCCCTCTGCTTGACTTCAACCTCCATTTTCCCAACATTCATGATTTCCTCCTCTGCATCTTTCTCTTTTGGCTCAGATTTCACTAACTTCATATCTGATCAAGGATCCCATGTTTGAGAAACATTCTATGAGTGATAATCTCCCAACCTAACTTCATTTCGCAGACATTGATACCCAAATTTTCCCAAGAAAGGGATGGGGTACTCTTTGATAATGTGTCATGTCTAATGGAAACAACCGCAACAAAATGGATATCCCTCATAATCCAAATATGGGCAATAAGAAGAACCCATGAAAAACATAATCCATAAAACCTTCTCATGGATTCAGGTTTACAAGAACCCTAGAAATCAACCTTTTACCATTTCCCTAAAAAGACACATTAGTATCCACAAATGTTCCTAGTCTATTTCCTATGCTTTTGAAGAAATCAATGGTCCAGCATTGAGGGAGAAGCCTAGGCATTCTCACGAAAATTGGAGCAAGGTCTATATTTTCTTGACTAGCATCAAACAAGGGGTGCCATGGCTTCTGAAGCACCATAGTCGAATTTATGCTATATTTCCTACGAAGAACTCTAGGAGCATCTTTAGCCGCTGAGAATTCAAACATAAAACACCCGTGGGTGGGGGTGCTTACCTTGCGCTTCCCCCACCAAACTGCTCCATATTTTTTCCGCACATTACTTCAAATAATCTGGTGAAAATTTTCGTGCTCTGGCCCGACCCGCTATTACCCTTTCAGTGGTATCTATAGCCTCATCAAGGAACACATCTACATAGAGAATCAAATTTTTTCCCCCTTATTTAGGGAAGATGTCTTGATTTTTGTTTTTTTTTTTAGCCTAGAGGCTCATTCTACAACCTAGCATGGGGCATGTGTAATTTTGTATTCCCCTTTAAAATAAAATAAAAAATAAAAATGTGTGAGTAAGATGTTTCAATTTATAAAAAATTATATTTTTATGGTTAAAATGTTTATTTAATTGTATATATTCTGTATTAAGCATTCATAAATGCAATCTAAACCATGAGAAATAACACATAAAATTTTGCATTCTTAAAGAAATTTAGAAGTGGAGAAATTTGATCAACTCATGTTAAATCCGAGCTTAAGAAGAATATATAATCCGAGCTTAAGAAGAATATATATTAATTTGCGTGTGTTTGAAACCTCCCTCAAATTTCAGACATCAAATTTCATACTTCCTTTAGAGTTTGATCCTCAACGGCCAAAAACCCTTGGGTTTGCTCCTGCACAAACCCGAGGAGAGACTCCTCCGCTTCCAACAAAACCTCCTCCGCTTCGCCATCCCTCCTCCCGCCAACTATATGCCATTGTTCCAGCTCACAATTATGTGGTGCCCAGGTGGAGAATATTAGACCACGCACATTTGGGTCCTCTCTGTAATCCACATCCTCTTCCATCTGGCCATCAAACCTATCCGACTCAACATCCATAAACGGAAGACCAGACCGCCTTCTACTACCGACTCTTCAGCCATCCGACTGCTGGAATTCTACATTAACAAGGGTTGAAATCTAAACATAACATTTCAAATCACGTTGAAATTAGTTTGGATGACATTGCATCTTCTACCTTCAATGTTACTGCACAATTTGACAGATGTTACGTATCTTATTCCGAAATATTGATGTGAGTGTATGTAAGAAATATAGGACTCTGATCCGTTTTTTGTTTTTATATTCGTAGAGAACGCTCGTCACCGACGTATACATTTTCTGGTTTCATATATAATAGTATATATGGTGTAAAGTTTGATCTTTACACGCATTACTTTATGTATTAATTACATGGAAATAATTTTATTTCAATTTAGTCATTCAAATAAAGGTGAACTATTTTCCAATGCTAATAATGAAGGATATATTTTTAAAATTCAAATGGTCTACCTCATTGTCATTTCCACACGACAAAGTCAACAAATTGCTTTCCTTAATTTTAATCTAGCCCGACAAATATGGCCAGTTGCTGGCCCGTGCTGTTCGATTGGAGAGAAGTTAGAAGATGTCTATAAGAATTTCCCTTGTCTTACGCTGTTATAGATATGGAGAGCCTGGCTGCTCATAATATAACTATACGTGAAATAAATGTCAAAAACAATTGGTTCTCCCGAATTGTTAGTAATTAAACGCATACTTTGGTGGTGCAGATTCTGTGAATACATGCGATGGAATTGATCTGGTAAAACGTTGATCATTGATCATGATTTATGAGGGGATAGAAATTTTAGGGATTTCAAAGCCACATTTATTATTGTCTTTCATGGTTGATTTACCTTCCTGGGATGCAAGGCCAGCGCAATCATTCTAGCTATGGATTTAACTGACCATTAATTACTTCGACTATGCCTTTCCTCCTTTGATCAAGCACAGTCACCCACATACTGAGAATAGAAAATGTGGCTAACCATTGATTTCATGAAGGGAATATACTGGCAGCCTGGTACCACCTCCGAAAAAACAGTGGACATTGCCGACAGCGAGGACTCAAAGCCTATACACTACACAGTGTATAGAAAAACCATTCCAATAAATCTCGTCACACACGTGAAATTCTTCTTGCTTGCCAGAATATTCCGAATAGGCCGCAACCTTGGGAAATTTGGACGCGACCATATTGTATTAGGTTCCATCTTCGCCGAAATCAAACATGTTTCCTTTCAAATATATCGGAGAATTACCTAATATTTTCATTGCCCAAGGGCGGCAACCCTACGAGACAAATGGATTAGATTTTTTCTTTGTTTATAATAATAGTTACCGAATTAAGCAGTGATATGGGGTTTAAAGGTAAGTTTTGCTGGGTGAAACCTACAAGATGGAGGTTCAAATCTTATTGAGTATATGGCCTTTTGTGTCTTGGCTAGAAGAGTAGGCAACCCCCGAGCAGAAGTCTCGGCTCCTGTTGAGGCATAAGTTAATTGCTATTGGGTGCAGCTTGCAGGGTGTTGCATTTAGCCTAGGTTTATAGCGGCAGCCAGTTGGATTTGATCCTCTCTTGTTGAGGCATAAGTTAATTGCTACTGTGTTCGGCTTGCAGGCTGTTGCACCTAGCCTAGGTTTATAGTTGCACCTAGCCTAGGTTTATAATAGAAGGTAGTTGGATCCTCTCCTGTTGAGGCATAAGTTAATTGCTATTGTTGCACTTAGCCTAGGTTTATAGTGGCAGCCAGTTTGATTTGATCCTCTCCTGTTGAGGCATAAGTTAATTGCTATTGTGTGAGGCTTGCAGGCTGTTGCACCTAGCCTAGGTTTATAGTTGCACCTAGCCTAGATTTATAGTGGCAGCCAGTTAGATGTTCTCCTGTTGAGGCATAAGTTAATTGCTATTGTGTATGGCTCTAAAAGTGTTGCACCTAGACTAGGTTTATAGTGGCAGCCAGTTGGATTTGATCCTCTCCTATTGAGGCATAAGTTAATTGCTCTTGTGGCTATTCTCTATTCACCATCCATTTCTATTCTCTATTTGTCAAGCCTCCAAAATCTATATAGATATCAAAGAATATAATTGACTTGTTGACAAAAACCTTAATACACGTCAGAATACATTGCTAAAGTCACCAGACGTTGAACACAAGGCTTTTTGGGCCGGGCCAGAGTCGACAATATGGCCGTAATGGAGAATCAGGTGTGCTGTTGGCTGAACCCAGTCAACTTCTGCGAATAAACGTGTTAGTGCTGTGGTCCACAATGCTCATACTGTCATCCTCCATTTGCCATTTACACCTCCTTCGAAGCTTGCTGGTGGCTATAAATTCATGTGATGAGCCAACTCCGTAAATCACATGGGCTTCTACCGTTTAAGACGAGGAAACGCCATGCGAATTCCTTCGGATGCCGCGGTTTGGCACGATCCGATGAACATTTATTTACATTGTTATGAATATAAATGCCATTGCACCGTGCCAAGCTGCGTGCAGCTGAAGTATTGTGCAGATCACAGTTCATGATGCATAGTTGCGCATTCAGTTCTCGGCAGTGTAGTGTGGTGGTCTACAACTCCGCACTGGAAATGCCTCTTCTCATTACAAATATGCTTCGTATAAATTGATTTAAGAGTTGAAACAAAACTATCAGGGTTAGGTATATTTGCTTGGTGTTTGATAAGTATAATGCTCAAGTATATTTTAGAAGTTTCAAAATTTGATATTAAACCATTTGAGGTAAAGTTCAGTGCAATTATCTATTTCACATATTTGCAAAATATTTATTTTTTTTCGTAATATTTAAGGTAACATATATGTACTGTCATGTTTTTTCTTTTTGTCTTTCCAATCTTATTTGTACAATTCATTAGAGGCAGCTGAAGTGTCCATTTGAACTGCCCTGGCAAAGTATTACTTCCCTTACATCCAGACTATGCAGCCATATAAAGCAAATATAAAGCAAATATATAAGAATAATAAAGATAAAAAAAATATAAGAAATTGAGATAAAATATATGGATTAACTTTACATTAATGATATTTAGTATAAATGGAATAAAATTAATTTATTTTTGAGCAATATTTTTTTATTAAAAATATAAAAAAAAAAAATCAATTTCATGGTTTTATATCTTTTTAATGAGTACAAATTAATTAATGTGGATTTTTTTACATTAAATAACTATTTAAAACTATCTAATGGATTTTAATTGCATGTGAATGGTCACATGAAAAAAATCATTGTATTTTGGTAATATATAGTGGGGAGGTTATGTAGCATCTTTTAAAGTATTGTTGGGATGCTTTTAAGGAAAAAATTGGATGTGTCTCTATATTGAGAATGGTTACGTAGGACTTTTGTTGCATTTCATAGGAAGTTATAGGTGTATCTTAAGTGAAGTGGCATAGTGTGGCTATAAAACATGTATGTTAGCTGAAAACCTATCTATGGGGCTAGGTAGTACTACATGACCTAAAGTGATAGAATGGATTTTGGAAAAGCTAAGTTTGCAAGAAAAAAGGATGGAATAGTTAGTTAAGAAAAATATAATTGTTTGTTTCCTAGAGGGAAGTTGATTTTGCAGACGTATTTTATTTTTATTTATCACTAGATGGAAAATGCATTCCATCTTCTCCTCAATTAGTAATGCTAGAAAGTACTATGTGTTGTTGTTGATTAGTATTATGATTGTATTCCATGATGTATGTTTTATGGATGGAGTAGATAGTGCTAATCTATAATGTTTTCTACTTGAGGTAGATGAGTTAGATAATAGTTCAATATAGTTGAAGAGGCTTACATGGACATGAAATGAAGGATGCAAAGACATAATATAAAGTAAAACCTTCATTTTCTATTTATTGCTTATTCTACAAGCATTAATCTTGAAGGATAATGGTATAGACATACATTTGTTATTTCACCTGAAAATGGTTGATTACGTCATGGCTATTACATCATAATTTTAGTGAAAGTATTATGAATTTCTAAGAACCATGATATTCCATTATTATCATTGTATTGTTAGCGAATCTAAAAATTTATCATCAGGCCCCATATTCTATAGAAAATCTACTAAATAATCATGATAATTTTTATGATCATTGCACCTTAAATGACAAGAAAATAATAACTATACTCCACTTTAGAGGAAACCTCCTTTTACAAATAAAACAATATTTGATGATCCTAACATTAAGTCTACTTAGTATATATATAGGAGACAAAGGATACAATTATACTTAATGGGACCATAAATATAAAAGAAATGTAATCATGCAATATATAGGGCTTAATAAAGGGTCTTTGGATTCACATGGGGCTTATATAGGTCTCAACAATAATGTAATGAATTTTGTTCTAATATCTAATATGATAGTTTATGTAGATAGTTTAATGTTGAATGCATCATGGGGAAACTTGTTTATATAATTCTTACACAAGTAATTAAATATAGATGAAGTAAGGAGGTGTAAGAGGCACATGGTTATTACTACATATATACTAGTCATAATTTATCACTTTGTTCAACAATTCCTTTATGGGCTAAGCTTCTGCATAGTAGGGCTTGTCGAGTAATATAACAAAACATATATGATAGATAATATACCATCTTGTAGCTTTGTTCAATAGAATATCATTAAATGAGAATAATTTATAAGTTTGGAGGTAGTATAAATTTATTTCATACATAATTATTTACCAACTATTGACATCATATATCATATATTCTAATCAATATTGAGACAATTATTGTTGCATGCTATTAGGACATCATAAAATATGAAGTCATTATCAAATATGATACTAACAAAAATAAAAATCCATTTTCTTAATATTTATCTTTCAAAATTTGTTTTCGATCTCTTGCAGTACTTTGTGCAAATGTTTGATGTCGCTTTCTTATAATTCATAAAATTTAAATATATTGTCATATTGCTTGTTTTTCCTAATTTTAAAGAAGAAAGAGTATTTATATTGTAAATGTGTGCCTCATCATGACAAATATATCCAGTGACTATCTTATGTCTCATATCTATGAGATATACAGAGATATCGTCTAAAACATGTTATTGTGCAACAAAATTGGGGATTATGCATGTATAAACATCACAAAATCCCGCTCCAAAAAGTACATTTAAATAACATTAACTATTTTGTCATTTTATGATCCCTGATATCACTTAGTTGACTTCCATCATGGGGTGGATCATTTAGGGGTAGATCTTTAGTTGTGGATTGAAAGGTTGTGTTAACTAGCTGACTAAAGCTATAGGACCATTACTTGAACTACTCTTGTAACTATAAAATTTCTTGATAGAGAGAATCCATCTCAATCTTTATGGACTACCTAATGTTTCAAACTATGGATTTCATTCATTTTATTCTTGATGGTTTCTACTTATTCATTTTTATTCTTCTCGAGTGTAGAAGTCTCCATTTGAATTACATCCACACTCTAAGCAATGCTGGCAATGAGAACTCTACATTTACAACCATTTACTTCATTAATTAGCTACACATAGATAATCTTTTCCATTTCCCTATGACCTCTATTATAGTTTTATTGCATCCAATAAACCGAAACCAACTTAATTCTTGTATGACAGGATTCTGAGGAAGGTCCAAAGGCTAAACAATATTTTGACCAAAGAGACGAAAATTTGAGAATATATTCCCCTTATCAATTACACTATTCCAAGAGTTAAAACTTGCACCAATTATAGGGTCTATCTCTTTTTCAAAGAACATATTTTGAATATATTTCTAAGACTTACGATGATGTCTTGACTCATCCAAACACAATGATTTTGAATGCATGCCAAGGACAAGACATCTGGAACTATCTCCACACTAACCAAATTATTCCCATTCAATGCACATGCGATTTTTAGTGCTAAGACTAGAGGCACATGAAAGAGGGGAGATGGGTTGAAAGTAGTCTATTGGTCCCAAATTAACATGCATAGAAATAAATTTTTCCCAACTGTTTTTTGGGACAGTAATTGCCCTAACATTTTTTATAATTCCACAACACTGTCTGGTTCACTACCCTATGTCTATCAAGGAAAATTTTAAGGATGGAAAATTATCTTAAAGTTTAAAAACATTAGCGAATCTCACTAATGCGTGATATGCAAACTATAAAAAAATTATTGATATATTTATGAAATTATTCAAATTTACAATGATTTTAGATATAGTGTGTATATAATGCTAGCGATTTTTAAGGTAAAATAATTTTATACTATGAATTTTTGGTGAATAATTTTTATAAAAAATGGAAATTGGTGAATCTTTCTTCTGGAAAAATAATGGAAAATTAGCCCGTCTGTGAATATTAGCCCCTAAAATTTTCCATGATATCTATGATATTGATGAGAGGAATGGGATCCAAAGTGAATGCTACAATTTTGTAGAACTGAAAGATTACACATAGATCCTATGGAAAAAAACAAGCACTGAGGGGCATTCAAAGGAGGAGAAACAAACACATAAGCACGCCACCAACCTGCACTATTTTTTCACCAGGCTTAAGGCATAGGAAAATGCCATAAAACATTCCCATCATCTAGTTATTTGATAATACTATGGTATAACTCGACTCAAAATCAATTTTCATTGAAACAAGGTAAACCAAAACCTTTCCACCATAGGGTTCCCACTAATAAGTAGGATAATTCACCAATAATATAACTTGAAACCAAATTACTTAATTATCCATCTTGAGCCATTTGATACTAACCTAAGAACCACATCAAAACAAGGGTGGAGAAGACAAAGAGATGAAATTCTTAGTCAATGGTTTCTCTTAGTCAAATGGGAATGCTTCTAAATTATTCCAAAAATATTTGGCAAGTCTCTCATACCTCATTCCATTTGCAATCTATCCCTTCAATTTCCAATTAATCAAGAAACATGGGGATGGTTACCCTTTTTCCACCATAAATAAATCCCACATGTTCACCAATGTAGAAGGTTAAAACCATTCGTCATTGCCATCAATCGTATCCTTAGTACCACATATGTTGGTTGAAAGCATTGGATTTATTTCTTTATTCTTGCATTTACCACCCTCTTTAATGAGATGGAATTTTGAGTTAATGTGAATGTGTGTGACCACTTTGCAGGACTAAGGTCATTGTTCACTACCGTGATGATCCGAAGTCCCCCAATTTTCTAAACACTTTTAATATGGTAATTTTTAAATTTGATGTAGCTATTAACCACCATTAGGGAAGGACTACTTAATTTGGGCATTAATATATAGGTCTCCCACTTTTCAATTTATAACCATCATTGGCAAGGTTGTTAGCTTCTCTGTTGTAGTCTCATAGGAGATGGAGGAAGGTTTTTTATGAGATGGTTTTTATCATTCCGTGAACACTTTTCATAATATTATCTAGATATTTTTCCTTAAGCAACATGTCTCTAACTATATCTTGCAAAATCAGGAGTGAATGTCTCGAGATAGTTAGCACTTACACCTACTTCTCTTTGGCTAGTAAAAGAACTTGAAAAATTCCATCAATCTCTACCTGGTTGTTTTCCGTGTGACCATGTCCCCATGTATATATAAATACTTTATCAACCTTAGAGCTATAAAGAAAACTCCCCACCCACACCTTTCTACCCCTCATATGGCCACCCTATTAACAAAAACTGATATTTGTTATTTGTTTTGGTGTTATTATGTACATAACCTCCAAATAAATAAATAACTGACATCAGCTTCTCCTACCATCTCTCTCTTAAAAATGGATGTGCAAGTTTTTGGAGCAATCATTTGACTTGAACAATTTTTTCTTGAAATTTTAAATGATTATTACAAAAATAAATAATGTTGAATTTTTTGTAGTCATCTATTTAGGAAAAATTCATTTCATGTCTCATTTAATTCAATTGAATTTATTAATAAATCATTTTTTCTCTCATTTAATTCAATTCCTTTTTGGTTCTTTCACAACGTTTCCTGGGATTTTTTTGAGCCACCAACAATTCCCTTACATTTTGCTTAAAATGAAGGGCCCCCCATTATAAATATTGTGAAATTTCCTCCTTTATTGCACTTGATCTATCATTGGTTTCTCTTCTCTTCATTGTCTGGCTTTTACTCTCCTTATCCTTTAGGGTTTAGTACGATGACATGATTCAATGAATTTTCTTTCGTCATCTACAGGATATTTTTCATATGAGTATCCTTCTTTGATCATTCAGTAATCGCTAGATTTATTTTAGATCATTACATATATTTAACTAATTAATCCTCATGATGGACTACTACTTGCATTAAAAATTGATAAGAATTTGATAATGACTATGATATGCAAATAACACAATGAGTGACATATATTGAAACCATTTCAAATGGTATGTCATATGGAAGGGATCTTATTTTCTATGGAATTATGCCTTGACACATTATTGGTGGTTTTCATTTTGTTTTCTTTGTCATGACCAATTTTGTACATTGGTTTCAATTGTTTCTATGGCTTTTCCAATGGTTTTCCAATGGATAAAATTTGAAGGGATACTGACTTATATTTTGAAAGATGTGTTTGTTTAAAGTCATGGATTGATTTGGTTTTATGAAAAAATCACTTTTTTTGAGTTTCAAAATTTTAGTAGACTTAATTTCTATGACATAGGAATAATGGAGAAAGGTTGTTTTGATTGTTTTGTAATGTTAGCTTTAGATCCTATTTTCTGGGTGATTTTTTTCATCTCTTGAACATAATGTAACCATTATATTTGTGTGTGTGTGATTTTTTTATTAATGAATGCAATGTTGTCGCATATTTAGGTGCTCCTCACCTAAGCACTATTGGTTTCATTCTTAATTTAATTTATGTTCCTATTGTTTAAATTGCTATCAGAGCAAGAGGTTGCTATGAAACCAGCTCAAGAAAAGATAGAAAAGATAGATCAACGACTTAGAATTCAACCTCTTCGAGGGGGAAACCTCCTTTACATTACATAAATGAACAATTCTTCGATGATAAAAATGAAAAGACCTCCTTTCTATATATAGGAGTCTAAGGGGTCATAACATAACCAGAGTCGACATAACAATAATAATGTAAGGGCACAATAATAATAATAGTGGGCTTCTATGGGGCACAATAGTAACAATATGGGCACTACATGGGTACATCAATATAATAAGTTGTTTGTACTAATAACAATAAGGGGTGACACTAGTAGTATAGGGGCCTAACATGCCCCTCTCCTTCAAAAAGTGTTGTCCTCAACGCTTGAGTAGTTCTTGATGCTTCTGTATAAAATTCTTTTCGTCCCATGTGGAATCTTCTGCTGGTAAGTACTTCCACCTGATGAGATACGTTGAAATTGATCGATTTCTTAGCTGCTCCATATGAGGATTCGGTGCATCCTGTAACCTGACTCTAGAAGTAGCATCTGCATCTGCTAGGCGTGCATTTTGTGATTGTATCCATGCCTGCACTGTGGCATCATCTCGTTTTATAGATGGCCCTGCTGATGAAACTGATGAATGCACCAACACTGGGGTATTTGCAAACAGATTAGAACCTCTTTGATGTAATGCTAGCATCTTGCCATGCAGTAAATTAGCTAAACCATTTAAGTCCTCCTTAGCATGTTCTTGACTACTTGCGACTAGATGTCCCTGCAAAACTCTCAATCCAACTTGATAGTTGCATGGAGAAGAGCTTACTGTGGTGACTGCAATATTTGTACCAGGAGAACTACACCCGCGTTTTGATGCATCACTTGCTTTTCTGGCAACACCACGCGCATCACTGTCATTTGTCATATTTTCAAATTTCATTACCTGAAGACTGGCAATGGACCTTAAACCATCAGCCTGCTTTAATGAGGCCCCATGCATGAGTGTGCTGTTTCTTGAGATCATTTCAAGTAATCTGGACTGTGTTACTTCTGAACCAAATTTTGTACCTGCCAGGGCTAGGTCACTGGATGTGGTAACAGTTAAACCTGACCTTATGGAGCCTTGTTTTACTTCCGGAGAAGGCAAACTAGCTCTTCCATCACCACTAGAATTTAATGTGCCATGCCCAATCACTTCAGATTGAGGATTACGAATAGATTGGCAATTATCTATCCCTTGACATATTGCAGAATTTGAAACCAACTGTCTTGCTGACAAAGCCGTTGTAGCTGATGTAACAGTCCTGCCTTCAGAAATTAAGTTCTTTGGAAGCCCTTCATCTCTTAGTCTGGGATTATCTTCAGCGTTATTTGATTTAATCTTGGTTTCACTTGGAACAATTGGCGAGGTAGTGGAAGAGGACACTGATGCCACAGATATTCTTTCATGTGACAATAAAGCACGAGGAGGAGCCTCATAATCACCGACCCATCCAGGGCCAAATGAGACACCTGGGGGCAGAGCTTTCCTTATCTTTTGAGCTGCAATCTTCCAGGCAACTGGTCCAAGGTTTGCAGCAAACCGAGCAAGACTTCTTGCATAAGCATGCTCTGACCGAATTCCAACAGGGATTAGCTGCTTTGACTCCCCATCTAGATTAGTAAGTATTGAGTCATTTCCATTCTCTAGTT
>APFE031566206.1:136889-147247 GCA_000404065.3 Pinus taeda | reverse complement strand
TACCTCAAATCCTCCTTCAAAAAGCTCGGAGCACAAGCAACCACATCCATGCATCAAACGAACAGCCGAGCAAGTGAAGAGGAACTGTTATCTATCTCTAGACTTGGGAGCCAAGCCTCGTTGACTATAGGAGAGCTGTTGGAGGCTCCAGTTGTATAAATAGCAGGGCTTAGGTGCTCAGTTTTTTTAGTTGGATGTTAGTCAAATTTTCGCACTTTTTGCAGCTCTTGCTCAGCTCATTTTCGAGCTTACTTTTGTGAACAGTTTGATGTAATGTGACTATTATTTTGATAATGGAGATGGAGTATCTTATAAGCCAGCACTGATTTCTTTGAGAGGGCTTAAGCTCTTGGGTTAGGGCCCAACCCAATCTACCCAACACCTCTCATTTGTACTTCTATGTTTTGTTTCAGCTCATGAGTTGGTTGTTGTTAGATATATTTTATGTTCCTTTGGTTAGAATAGGTTGTTTTTGGTGGTTTACATAGCTATTTCCATTTCATTTTGTTGAAGTAGGTTAAATGGCGGTAAGATAAAGATACAAAAAGGTCATCAATAGATCCTGACCTCATTTCCTCCTCTGGGAACCATGAATTGAGGTTAAGATCTGCTTGTTGCCATAAATACACAATTTTGATTCCTCCATGCAATTTCTAGTGTTACAGTTTGATTCATAGGTTAATGTGTTGCTTTAGATCCATTTTACCAAGTTCATTTCAGTTCTTGCAGTAAAACTCTTTCCATGCTTTCCCGTTCATATAACACTATTCAGCATTTTATGTTTCTAGGTCAGAATTAGGTTAACACGAGATACAGTTCTATTTTTTAATACAGCTAGTTCTTTTCTTGCGAAGTTTTTGTATTTAGATGTGTAGCTCTCTTACAATACACCTCTACTCATAATACATCAATAAAGTATCCATCATCATCTCTTTTCTTACAGGTTTCATAGGTCATTCACTGCCCTTCACAAATCTGCTCTGATTTTTGCATTTTTCTCATAAGATTTCTTCTCGCCTCTTGAGAAAATCCAACCATCATTTCTTTTCCTAATCATCCTTAATGAAATTCATACACCTTAACAAACCCCTCTAGTATTTAGCTACCCTTTCCCACCATTTTTCCACCTTCAAAACCTCTAAAAAGGCTCTCGGCACCCTCCTGTAGATCCTCCTGTAGATCCCTTGCAGCCTCTTGTAGAATTTCCTGAAAGTGACTCTTTGAAGTCCGATCATAAAGAAAGTCTCCAAAAGGTTACCACAAGCTTCTTATGACTCCTCCACACCTTCCTACACCTCTGAAAAGCCCAAGGTCGCCTTCCATCGCCACCAAATCTCTGCCACAGCCACAAACAGATAAATTGTGTATATAACAACTTCACTTAAAATACTTAAAAATTCAAAAAGATGTTCTTTTCTCACTTTATTCTAGAAATAGCTTAAATATATTTAGTATGCTCTCTCAGTAGGTAATGGAATTCATTTCATGGGTTTTCACCTAGCTTTTTTCAAAAGTAGGGTTAGTTGGAAAAATTAGGGTTTGCTAGGGTTTGCGTTACGCTCTAGTCTTCTTTCTCTTTCTGCAAGTAGAATAGCCTCTGTAGAGTTAGCTTTATTTCATCATAGTTAAAAATTCTTCTGGAAATTCATAGAAGTTGGCTTGAGCTCCTAGTGATCTTGCGCCAGCTGATCATGTGACAGTTTGCAATAAGAGCTAGTACTTGTGCATACAACATCGTCGCTTCCAAGTTTGTTACAAACTACCGTGTTGATAAAAGTAAAGTAGGAAGCCCCAGAAGTTGCGGCATTATTGCTGCAATACTGGTGCTCACCAAGTACTATGGCATACAAATTGGAACTTCCTGCAGCTTCTCGAGTGCACCAAGTTTTCCATGTTTCATGCTTAAAGAAGGTTATAGGTGGCAAGATTCCAGATCAAACAATATTTCCAAAGCTTGATGAGGAAGGAAAAATCATATTAAAATTTGAAGCATTCAAAGAAACAGGAACTTGAAAGCTACGAAATTGATCAATTTTAGAGCATCTCATCAAATGGAAGAACTTACCTGTTGAATATTACACATGGGAGGATGAGAATTTTATATAGAATCACTCATAACTACTCAAGCATTTAGGAAAACACTTTTTTGAAGGAGAGGGGCATGTTAGGTACCTATAATACTAGTGATTCCCCCATTACTATTGTCAATGTATCCCTTATTTTTATTTTTGTGACCCTATTATCCCCATTTTGTTATTATTATGCCCCATAGAATCTCACTATTGTTATTTTTGTGCCTCTATATTGTCATTGTTAGGTCGGCTTGGTTATATTGTGTCCCCTTAGACTCCTATATATAGAGAGGAGCTTTTGTCATTTGAAGCATCCAAGAATTGTTCATTTGTGTAATGTAAAAGAGGTTGCCCCCTCGAAGAGGCTGAATTCGAAGGTGTTGATATATCTTTTTATCTTTCTTGTGAGGTGGTTTCCTAACAAATATTGTTAGAATATTGGGCAGATTATGGAGATTTGGAGGATATAATCTAGGGACCTACTAACTACTACAGGAGGATCAATATTAAGTAAAATGAATAAGATATTCTAGAATTATGGAACATATTGTGGATGTTTAATGATTGAGAAAATCTAGGAATGTGTTCCCTGGCATTTAATGCACTCCTAGTATGGGGACCCAGATTCACTAATCAAGGGATATTGGTGGGGAAAGATTCATCCTTTCATGGGGAATGATTCCTAGTCATTTTGTATAATTACCAAGTCAAATTTTCATCTAGGGGTTGATTTATATTAGTCTTCGTGTGGAGAGAACTCATATTTTTGCAGCTCTGCTTTCATTTTCTATAGGGATGTAATTGTATTGATGGAAATAATGAAGATTGCTGACATGTTAAACTTTCAAATATTGGTCTCCATCATAGGACTTTGAGTTTCCTTGAGCTTGGTCATAGTAAGATCCTCAGAGCCCTTTTGGATAATTTACTTTCCTTCCTTTTACTTCTTATTCACATGCATCCCTTATTTTTGTTTTCTTCTATTTTGGCAATTAGTATTATTGATTTATTGTTGTAGGATTGGGTTAACTAGTTGAATTAAGTTATTTATTGGAACAAAAACAAAATTTTATCATTGGAACAGATTTGGAAGGTCATATTAATCATTGAGCTACTTGGGTTAGTTTTCTTATTCCCAAATCTAGATTTATGGAATTCCCTTGCGACAAATCATAGTAAATTTCTTCTATTCTTTAAAGCATGCTAAGGAGATTCAATTGAGTTGATTCCAATTGCATTAGATCAAAAAAAAATTCTAGTTCATAAAAAAAATTACCCCATTTCATTTTCACTTGATTAGGTTAGCCATTTGTTACTAGATCACATAGGTCTTGATTTTGTAGATTTTAGACTTGTAATATTCTGCTATTTTTTAGAATGGATTTACAGAGGTATTTTGGAGTGATTCCACCTCGAATGGAGACCTAGGAAATCCTAGTAAATAAAATAATTTGTCCCATCCAATTTGGGTTTGATTTTCTTGGTGATTAAGTGAATTATAGTTTCTTGTAGTAAATCTATTGTTTCCTCTAGTACTCTTCGAGTCTATATATACTTGCCCAAATTGCTCAAAAATGTTGGTTTTTTTCCCTTAGGATTGATAATGACCTATTTATTTGAATTCATGCTCTTAGGATTTCAATTACAATTTCTTGTTCTTTCTTAGGATTAATTTCTTTTCCAAAGTAAAATTCACATTTATGACATTACTTTAGGATTTGATTTCATTACATGAATTCCATTACATTGTGACAATAAAGGAAGGACACATTGTATGCTGCACATATAGTTTTGATACCTCTAAAGTTTGTATGAACCCCAAGCTGATAATTAAAGTTCGTAGCCTTGGGAGTTGCAACATTCTTGTTGCAATACTGAGGGTTATCAGTATCCTCCCCGAATTATGCTAAGGTAAATTGGTTTATTGTAATTGGTTTTCGTACATAATATGTCTTGTAGGAAAGAGACCAAATGGATAGCAAGGTGGTAGACTACATAGAATATTCCTATGCATCAAATGAGCAGAGTGGTATGATAAAATGCTTTAAATTCAACGATTATTCAGAAAAAATGAAAGCAAGGATAGCCCTTTTCAGTCTCAAAGGTAAATAAGATATTTGGTGGGAATATGTGAAGAATTTCAAAAGTATTGATGAAGATGATTTGACTTGGCATGCATTTGAAAGGCTCTTCAAGAAGAATTACTTATTGGAGATGTACTATGATGACAGAGATAAGGAGGTTTATGAGTTGGGGATGGGTTCTATGGCAGACGATGAGTATACTAGCAGGTTTTTAGAGTTATTGAGATATGAGCCTTAACTCAGGGAGGAGAAGGCCAAGGTTCATAGATTCATCAATGGACTGCCAATATAATAGAGAGACCAGATGGAGTTTGATGAGCCTAGATTGTTGGAGGAGACCATTCAAAAGTTGAAGCATTTTTATGAGTGGTTAGAGTGCAAAGCTGAGCTTGAGCATGACTTGGAACGAAATGAGAAAGCCAAAGGAAAATTTTCACCAAAGTGAGGAATGCCTCAACATGAAAGCGAAAAATAAAATGCAGTTCCTTACAAGAGATTCAATGTAGGCTAGAGGCGGTGGTAAAGAAACATTGCAGTGTTGGATATGTGGTAAGGATGATCATAAGAACGATTTTCCGCAATATCAAAGTCGTGGTAGACCCTAGATCTACAATGCTCAATTAGTGCATACATTGGGCAATGTTGGTCATAGAATTCCTCAAATTTATGTAGTTGTGTTCAATAGGTAGGCGGATCATCAAGAATCGATCATTGAGATTCACTGTAAGCTTTGTGATCAATTTGTTTCTATTTTGATTGATCCTAGATCTAACTATAGTTATATTAATCCTGAACTGGTGGATAACTGTGGTTTGAGAAAAGAAGTGCATGTAGAATCTTGGTTGGTATAGTTGGCTACAAGTATAAATAAGTGAGTTCACCATTGGCTAAGAGCTTGTCCATTTGAGTTAAATGGTATTCCTGCAGCATCACACTTGAATGTGTTTCCATTAACATCATATAGCATGCTTTTTGTTATGGATTGGCTATACCTTCAAAGAACAAAAGTGGATTTCTTTGACAAGGCCATTGAGTGTGTGGATGATAGTGGGGAAAAGAGGACTTTACAGGGAAAGAAGAAAAATACATAAGTGAGGATCGTTACCACTATGCAGGCTAAGTGTAATCACCAAAAATGTTGTGTGATGTTTGTAGTGCACATTTCTAGTGACAAAGGTAAGGAGGGTGAGGATGAAGATAAGCAGGTAGCCAGTTTTGTGATAGTTTCAGGATGTATTCCTTGAGGACATTATAGAGTTTCCACGTCACAGGGAGGTGTATTTCTCTATTGCATTAGTGTCAGGGGTGGGTCCAACATCAAAAGAATCTTAGAATATGAGAACATATCAGTTGGTTGAGTTCAATTTGTAGTTGAAGGAGATGCTCCACAAGGGGTACATTAGGCCAAGTGTATTGCCTTAGGGTGCACCAGTGTTGTTCCCAAAGAAGAAAGAGGGTAATCTTAGATTGTGCATTTATTACAGGAAGTTGAACAAAGTAATGATCAAGAACAAATACCCTTTGCCAAGGATTGATGATTTATTTTACCAACTAAAGGGAGAAACAATGTTCTCTAATATTGATCTCAGATCGTGATACCATCACGTATGAATCATGGAAGAGGATATCTTCAAGATTGTGTTTAGGAGCACGTATGGGCATTATGATTTTTTCATTATTCCATTCGGTTTGACTAATTCTCCAGCTAAATTTATTTGTCTGATGAATAGTGTTTTGCATCCTTACCTGGATAACTTTGTTATTATATTGATTGATGACATACTGGTATATTCTAAAAATGAGGAAGAGCATCCTGAACATTTAGCAATAGTGTTGAGGTTTCTAAGAAAGAATCAATTGTATGCTAAACTTAGCAAGTGTGGCTTCTTTGAGATAGAGGTACATTATTTAGGGCATGTTGTCTCCAAGCATGACATACTAGTGGATCCATAAAAGATAAGGGTTATCATGGAGTCGGCAACTTCTAGGAATTTGGATGAGGTCAGATCATTTATGGGATTGGCAAGTTACTACAAGAGGTTCATCAGGAAATTCCCATGCATTGCATATCCTATCACATCATCACAACGAAAAGGTAAGAAGTTCAAATGGAAAGAAGAATGTGAGGCTAGTTTTGAGAAGATTAAAGAAGTTTTTGACACATGCATCAATGCTAAAGATTCTTGATCCAGATAAGGAGTTTGTAGTGTGTACATATGCTTGCAAGAGAGGACCTAGTGGAGTTCTCATGCAAGAAGGATAGGTAGTGTGTTATGATTCCTAAACCTACCCGTAAATAGAATGTTATGGACTTACCATAAGAAGAGGAATAGGTTGTGAATACACGCACTCCAATAGCGAATGAAAACCCATTTGTTGGTGAAAATATTGTTTAAGGATTAAATAAATACACAAATAGTGAGGAAATCAAAGGTGATGACATAGCTAAAACTCTTGACATGAAAAAGGAAACTGGAAAATAAGTCATTAACTAGGTTGAGGATCCTACCCAATTCATACTAATGGAACCAAATAGATTTCAAGGTATCAAGGTGCATAATAGGAAACCAAACATCTTTAGAAGAAAGAGAATAATGCTTCTAATAGGAATATACCTTTAAAGATAGTCAACCATTAGGTAAAGGCCGAGAATCCCATGATAGAGAATTTCCACACACTAAGAAGTTTATAAGACATTGTATCTTGAGGAGATAAATTGATACCATATCCTATAGATGAGGTATTAAGTCTATAATCCATTTCCTATTATTGGAGAGGGAAATTGATCATCCAAAGAACATAAGAGAATATGGAGATCACTTTGGATAGTGGTATTCTAAACCTTTAATGAATTAATGTTAAACTTAAAAATGGGAAGAATGAACGAATTGATATCTCCACGTGTCTCCATCTCACATGTCTTTTTAGAAAAGTAATTAGGGAAACATTGAGGTTTAAAATAGGTATCCTAAGCAAAATAATAGAATGAGAGTTATGGGTTTTTAAAAGAAAAGGAAGAAAACTATATTGTTTTTTTATAGTATTTCCAACATAAATCCTTATAGGTTTACTAAAATACCAAATGTAAACACTTTCTAGATGTCGAATTAAAATCCAAATTCAATGAGTACCCACTCTACATACATTTCAGTAGAACCAAACCAAATTTGGTTTGTGTCTAGTCAAAATTATTTAGAGTGGGTACTCATTGGATGTGGAATTTAATTCCACATCCAACAGTTGTCCACGCTTCACATTTTACAACATATAAGGAGATAAGATGAAAATATTGTTAATAAAACTAGTTTTCTTATATGTTTCCCTCAAAAAATATTTATCCTTGGGGATGGAATCATCATATTAAATCTCATTTGTTCTTGTGGCCATCTATTCCTATTAGAGAGGAAATTTGATTATGATGTTTATGTTGTAAAATAGATTTATGAAAAAAGGTTGTGTTATTTTCTCCTTTTCTTCATCCACCGAATATGGGATTTTTTCCCTGACAATATTTCCTCCTCCTTCCTACACACTTATATTTCCTAGAAAGGCTCTTCCTCCACCTTAATTAGGTCCTTTGTATGACCATTCACTATAGCCTCATATCGTATGTATATATTTGAAGCTTTCAGTTATGTTTCTCTTCTAATATATCGTGAAAACATTATTTATTCCATCCTTTTTATTTTCATCTAATGTGTTTTATATTTTTATATAGAGAAAACATTGTTAAGTGTTTGATGTTCCCTATATTGTCCCACCATTTTTGAATTTTTGAAGAACTTTATATGTCTAAGACAAAAATTCTGAAATTGGAATGGTCGATTACAAGGGAAAGCCTTTAGATGTAGATTTCTCCATCATTTTATTCATGGTTGGGGAGGATAGATGCTTCAATAAATATATAAGAAGACATAATAGTCTCTAAAATAAGGAATCCATCTTACTTGAAAGAAATTTGTTGATGGTCCCCACACCTATTATTCCCTGTATACACCCCATTTATGGTTTCTATGTTAATGAGGCTTAGGAATTCTATGGTTTCTTGGAACAAAGAAATATCCATATCCATTCACGAAATTGCCCCTTCCTTCACATCCTAGGACTTAATTAGGTTAAAATATCCTCTGAAAACTCATGGATATGGGGAGATTGTTTTGGTAGTCTAGGTGATTGATTCTGCGGTTGTTCTTAGGAATGCTAAACCTCCTAAGAAAAGCCTTAGCAAGGCTGAGTTTCTGGCCTTTAATTCCCTAAGGGATGAACTTGACATTGTCGTCCTCAGGGCACACAAAGGTGGAGTTGTTGTCATTCTTGAAAAATATTATTATGCCCATAAAATGGTGGATCATATTTCTAATAGTGGGAGCTACATCAAGCTCAAAACAAAGCCCCTTCAGTCCATTTCTAAGGAGGTTGCTTCTACAATCAAAGCAGATCCATCTCTCAATCCAATATTAAGAAATATCATCAAGAGCAACCCCCTTACCCCTATAATCTATGGTCTTCCAAAGATTCATAAATCTAGTGCTCCCTTGAGACCTATCGTTAATACCATAAGTAGACCAACCTACCCTCTTTCTAAATTCCTTGCTCAGAAGCTCAAACCTCTTGTTGGACGCACTGATTCTTTTGTGAAAGAATCTGCCTCCTTTATTCAAGAGTGGAAATATATCAAGCTAGATCTTGGTGATTTACTAGTGGGCTTTGATGTTGTCTCTTTATACACCAAAATCCCCATCCAAGAAGCCACTAATATCATTAATCATATCACTGATAAAGACACTACCAATTTTGTTGGCCTTTGCCTCACCTCCACTTTCTTTAGTTTCTAGGGTGAATTCTATGAATAAATGTGCGGTGTTGCAATGGGCTCCCCTGTCTCCCCCATTGTATCAAACTTGTTTATGGAAGATTTTGAGACCAAGGCTATTGCTTCTACCAAATACCATCCTAAAAAATGGAAGAAGGTCATCGATGACACTTGTGTCATCTGGCCTCATAGGTGAGAGAAACTAGATTTGTTTCTCAAGCATCTAAATTATCAATCAGATTCCACCAAGTTCACCATGGAATTTGAGGAGAATGGTTGTCTTCCCTTTCTTGAAGGATGGTTTCATGTGACCAGGTTTTTCGAAAGAAGCCTCACACAGAATAGTACCTCCATGCCTATTCCCATCATTTCCCTGCTCAGAAATCTGGGGTTCTCATCACTCTCACCACTCATGCTCTAAGAATCTCCGATGATGACCACCTTTATCGAGAGAAATCTCATCTTTCTTGAGTTTTTTGAAAATAATGGGTATAGAAAATTCCATAGCCTTAAGGCCTTTCACAAAGCTAGCAAAGAACCGAAGATTAAAGCCACCCTTTCTGATCCTATCTCTAAGGTTCATCTCCCATATATCCAGGGAACCACAGATAGGATTTCCCATATTCTTAAGAAGACTAATGTCTCTTCTTCCTTCAAACCTATCCATACCACTAAAAATTCTCTTAGGTTTGTTAAGGACCCTATTGACCCAATGGACTCAAAAGGGGTCTATCTTCTTCCTTGCTGCTGTGGTATCCCACACATTGGAGAAACTGGAAGGTCCATTAAGTAGAGGTTTAGTGAGCATGTGGTTGACATTAGACATAATCGTTCCCACACATCAGCCCTTGTGGAAGATGCTAAGAAATCTAAGCACCATGTCTTCATTGAAGAATTTAAGGTCATTGCTAAGATTAGTCATTTCGACCACAGGAAGCTTAGGGAAGTGATTGAGGTTGAGAGGCATGCCAAAACCCTTAATAGGGATGATGGCTGGAAATTAAATAAAATCTGGATCCTAGCTGTCACCTCTTAACGCTTCCACCCTCTCCTCCCCATTTCGGTGTTTTCTTCCTCAATTTTCTTTTTGTTCTCCTCCTTCCTGTGCTTTCCTCCTTTCGATGAGGTGAGCTTTCCTCCAGCTTATAATCCCTATTAGAGTTTCGATATAATTTTAGTTCTTAATTTTGAGGTTTTAGAATATACCTAATTCAAATATAAGTTTTAACTGAATATTCTTAAAAGAAATATTTTAAACAATTAGCTTAGGCCATAGAGGTTTAAATATTGATTATTAACCTAATATTATAATATAAATCATTAATATTAGGAACCTATTTTATATCATAACCATCAATCTCTAACTAATAAAACTATAGAGATATATTA
>APFE031566206.1:73509-117898 GCA_000404065.3 Pinus taeda | reverse complement strand
AGAAGTATAGGTGCCCCCTCACAACTCTATATACCATTTGGTCACATTCCTAGTTAGGGTACGCTGAAATAACCTCAACCTGATCGAATGATCTATCAGGGAGTTGGATGAGCACCGTAAGTAAAATGTCGTTACGTGGTCTCCTCGATCTTCACCACTTTTCCCTTCGAATTTTGGGATATCCAAGGGAAGTTTAGTTGGGACTGGAGGCCAAGACGGATTGTACTGAATCAGATCATTTGTTAATTTAGTTAAGTCTGGCAAGTTCAGCATGGCTAGAAAAGGGATTTGTGCTAGACCTTGGGAATTCCATCTAGTGCGGGTGGGGTTCCCAAAGGTCTGAAAAGAATGATATTTTGAAAAACACCAGGTTGCTCGAAGTAACTCGTAGAGCCTACTGAACCACAAGGTGCTCCTTGTGGTCCAACAAAATTCGGAGTTTGACCAACTCTTGTTGAAAATCCTCCATAACCAGTACAGTTAACCCCTAACGAAGTGTTAAAAGGAGTTGATAGCCCTTGATAAGGATTCCATGCATTAGCAAAGTGTGGAAAATTCTAAAACAAATTAACTAAAGAATATGGCACATTCCCTTGTTGGCCAGAATAAAATTGATTCCCATCTCCTATCCCACTAACCGCAAGGTTTGTCCAACTTTGGAATGGGTTATTACCTTGACCTATAAAGGAAAAAGGCATTGACCCTACTCTTGGATTGAAGTGTGGTATATGACCACTTCCAAATGGGATATCCTCCGAAGAAGTTGATCCACTCATCATGGATGTGGAGGCGGTCGATGGTATTTTCAAAGGAACTGAAGGAATCTTGTGAGATGACATTCCATAAGGGATAAATCCAAAATCAGATACAGTAGCCTGAGAACTTCTACTTGTTGACAGAATGGAAGTAGACCCAAATATACTCGTGCTGGGAGTAATAGAAGGGATGGAAATAGTTCCTCCTGCTTGTACAGATATATGAGTCCGGAAAATCTTAACACTCATTGTAGATGCCATGCTTCCAACAGTGGCCATCAAAGGAAGACATGGGTGTCAACCTGGGCTTGAAAGCCTATGATTTGGGGTTCCAACGTACAATAGAACGTCTAGATGATCAGGAGGAAGAGGACAATTTAGAGTCGCAACCGATTCCAAAAGCTCTTCAACTTCGATATTATCTTCCGACTAAAAAAGTACTCAAGAAAGAACTGGTGTGTTCCTCTCAAACTCTCTATTGGTGCCAGGTCTATCTTGTGAATTAATGACCCCAAGCGGAGGATGAATCTCCGATGCACCTGTTGCCACTGGTTGAAAACCATTGGCAGAATTTCTCCTACGACTTCTAAGAGAAGGCTTAGGACTCATAGGTGATAGCCCATGAAGTCTCCTAGACCATCGAGATGGTCGATCAGCCACTTTGAATTATTTAAAAGATCTACTTAAAAACTAAAAAAACTATAAAGCTAAGCTGACTAGGAGAAAAGAGCACTCATTAAAAGGTCCCTAAATATATCAGCAATCAAACAACTCTCGAGTATTTCCACTCTGGGTGATTGGGACCAGACACCAAAATATAATAACATTAATAGCAAGGGCCTTCCAAAAATAGACTGGGATAATTACACCCTAGGCATACTAGCGAAGGTATCAGAGGCAGTTACGTTGACCTCCAAACAACAACCTTTGTCGGTGCAAGCACCCAAGCTTCACAAGGGTACCCTCTAGAAGTGTTGTTGAACGTGATACAATGTCAGCCTTAGGTGCCATAGGATTCCCTTCCACAGCCACCTGTGTGGTCCTTAGGATAGGCAACTATGGTCACCAACTCGTATCAGAAGCCGGGTGGAACAGTCATGAGGCAGGATCTGACAAGTAAGAGAGGGGGTATCTCTCATCCTTATCTTTACTTTCCCGCGTGCTTTACTCCTAGTTACAGATATTTCCCGACCTCCCTAACGCTATTGGATTTCGCTCATTAATCAAACTTCTATGTTTTTTAATTTTGAGTGGCCTTGGAGAGTTAACTCTCCTCTCACCTAATCCAAGGGCCTAATAAACCTAAACTTGTTGGTGTATTATGATGAAAACATAAAAGTTCTAGTTTATTTTAATTAATTGCTTGATTTTAATGGTTGTTCTTTAAGTCAAGAGTAAAGATGGGAGTGAAACCAATGATGTTTGTATGACACAACAAAAATCAATGAAACACTATCTACATGAATGCAGTCATTTCTTCTTCGATGAAGAGAGATATCTATACGGGTTCTAAAAAACTTCTACAAAGAAAAGTACTTTTTCTATTCTTTTCTTGAAATGCACTTCACACACCCAAAAGCTAAAAGACTATGAATTCTTTAACAATGAAAACTACCCTAATGCAAGATATAATGGAGATGCAAGATCCTAAATAACACTCAAAATCAAAAGCAATTGTTTATAACTAATGAGCCAACTTAATTACTGAAGAGGATACAAATTTTGAACACAAAATTCTCTCCAAACAAAAAGGACAAATTGTAAAAGATCACAATTCACTTTCAATAAGAAAAAGAAACCATAAACCAAACTTGGCAAAAGAAAAACAAAAAAATAGTTTTTTGAGATCGTTTATTTTTTAAAGAAGCAACCAAAACAACTTTTTGAAATCACCAAAATGATACTAAAACTCAAAAGATCGAAAAAAAAGCACAAGGAGTCTTTGCAAGTTGCAAACTCGAAAATGAACGAAAATTTGAGCAAAAAGACTTCAACTTGTACAAAACGACCCAAATAGCAGCAAAGAGTTTGACAAATTGACCAAGAAGCCAAGAAAGAAATACTTCCAAATTTGTCAAAAAGGCTTTCAAGAAGAAATAAAAGCTATGAGGCCACAAAACAAAGGAGAGAAAAGCAAGTAGATTTGAAATTCGGGCTTAATGGTGAAACTGAAAAAAAATCTTGTGTTTTGGAGGACCAAAACAATCAAGAACTTCAAGACGAATTCTTGTGTGCCAAAACACAACTTACAAACTTTCTAAAGAAGAAAACATAGGCCAAATCTTTTCATTGAGGAAGAGACTTCAAAATAGTAAGCTTGCAGAATAATTAAATTCTTCAGATAACAATTGACCACATAGAGACTAAAAAGTCCAAGCAACAAATCTATCTGGGTTGAAAGATTTGAAAATAAATGCAAAAATTTGCATACACGACTGTGTGCAAACACAGGGGCGTGCACACGCGCTCCTAAGACAAGAAACTCGCATATACATGATTTCACTTTACAAAAACAAGCATGTATACGTGACCATAAACAAAGTGAAGATCATATACAAAGCTTTGCAAGAAAAAATAAAGAACAAAGTTTGATCCAAAAGATCCAACTTGAGGCCTAGGACTCTAGTAGACCAAATAAGACTGTAACAGGAAGTGAACCAAAGACTAAGCCCTGACTGAGAATGAAGAAGCCAAACTAGGAATAACGAGATTGTTATCCCTAGCAGAGTCACCAATTTTGTTTCGGGTGAAAGCACCCTAGGGCCTTGGTTAGAACCCCAACAGAGCAGAAGCAAAATACAACAAGAAATACTCAAATAGCTCAGGAAATATGCTTATATTACCAAACTACATAAGAGTGACCATACCTAGATTTCCTTCATTCGAGTAGGTCTCGCAGGGTTCAGACCCTCTACAACTCCCGATGTTATTCAAACCTGAAAATCATTCAATTCGAACATACATAGAAGTATAGAAGTAAATCATATTCATGAAATTGACTTTATATCATATAAACAAATTATTGATCATACATCAAAATGACATTCATATATGAATTAAAGCATAATTTGATGCATAAACATAGTTAATTTCATAAATAAGAAAAAATTTCTTTTATTGCAGTAAGCTATAAATAACATGGATAAAATTCACCTGAGTCTTTCTTTGGTTCCAAGCAGAACAGTCCTCCAGATTCGTCCTATCCCAGCCTTCAACAATCTTCTTCCATCACCAACACCATGATATCTCAAAGAAAAGGAAGGATATCTATAATCAAGGAAAAAAGGGTTTCCTAAATCTTGGGGAAGTGCATGAGGCACAGGGATTCATCAGACTCAGTCAGGGATAATCTCAGTATAATAACTCTATCTCTTCTCCTCGTGAAGGCCTTCCTATAGAGGTCCATTTATACCTCTCCCAAGTAGTTCTTTAGTTGGGAAACAGTTGGGCCATGGGCAATAGGAGGTAATAAACAGGTAAAACCCATGAACTCCACCTGAAATTAAGGAAATTTAATTTTTTAAGTGTTTTAATACATATATGCAGGTTCGGTATTGACTGACCCATGTGTACACGCTTTTAGCTCAGGGAAAAGTAGCGTAAAGGGAATAAAACATTGTTGTTTATATATTTGGACCAAGTCTAGAAGGAGTGGTTTCCCTAGGCCATAAAAAAAGAATCATATATACCAATAGTGGTAAATGGTGCTATAACATCCACTACGATGTTTTTCCTAACATTCAGCTTGGAATAAGTATCCCACCAACCGTGGTTATTATTTTTCCTTTATTAACTTTTATTACATGCAATTTTTACCAGCCTATTATAGAACCCTCCCCCTTGGGGTACATCATCATCATTGTTCAACCACACCTATACCTCAACAAATTCGTTGAAAAACAAGCATACTACCCATACAACTTTATAACCTAGCTCAATGTAGTCTTTACAATGATCACCCTACTAAAAAGAAAACCAACATGAGAACATAACAACATGACAACTATAATGACATGACACACATACCACTTATTGGACCTTTCTAAAATACCTCATGCCGGTATTTATATCCACATACATATAAATATATCTAAACATCACATCAAACATATACCAAAACATATACCAAACATCATGCCAAAACTATTGGCCCCAACCTGCAAACAATGAAGGATACATAGCCCACATCTGATGCGCCATCCCCCATGTTGCTTCATTAGGACAAAAGTTCTTCCACTCCACTTAACCTAATCCATTGTTCGGTTCGAGACCATGAGGACATTTTTCTACAATATATACACTGAGGCTCTGACTGGAAATATCCATCTCAATCCACCTACAATACAGACCAGTGAGTCACATGGGAAACATCTTTAACATACTTTTTAAGCAATGACTTAAGGAAAACATCATGGAATTCTACTGTCGGAGGCATGCCAATTTGATAGGATACTAATCCCATCCTGTCAATGATCTTGAAAGGTCCACAAAACTAGGATGCCATCTTGGCACATGATCCAAACTGTAAGGAGCTCTTCTTTGGTTTGATGCGCAATTACACCTATGTTGACGGTGATGGACTCCAAAATTTAGGGTATCTCCCCGATATGAAGTTGTAACTAGACCTCACATTGTTTGGTGTAGGAGTCCCATCTCGTATGATGGCCCGATTGCCATTAGCTTAAATATATGCCTTAGCTCTTTCTTATCAGAAATGAGAGTGGTCTACTTTGTCTTTGAACAATGAGGTTCACATGCCTGGCGAGTGCTTTGGTGTTAATTGTTTGAAATCTCTTTTACTACAGAGGGAGAGGGTGGAAGTGGGTCTTAGGTTGAAAGGGAATAGTCCAAGCTCTGCTAGACACACAACACAACAAGACATGCACAATTTCCAATGAATTAGTCCACATTGATGTGGCAGTCACAAACACAAGGTGAACAGATAGAATGTACAACACCCAGTGGAATTTTCCACACTATTGCGGCAGGCGTTATCACAAGTTTACAATAATGAATCTATTGACGGTCTAGCCGGATATCCCACAAAGCTGAGACATTGTTAACAACTTATACAACACATTTTCATAAGCATATGGATTAGAAGAAATGAAATAGTTGAACTGCCTTAACTTAAGTTAAAGAAACATGCATTACAAGTTTCCAAATAATAGTCTTATAAACAATTACAATACACATGTGAAAATGTGCTGGCCTATTAACAAGCTTCTAAATCAAGCAAAAGTTTCAAGACACATTCGTACACCATTAGATCACTAACCTCGATAGTAGTATGTTGGAGCCACTCCTCGCTCCTCAAAGAAAATATTACAGACTTTCAATGCTATGAGGGAGGATCCAAGGTGAAAAGTCTGTTGCACTTACAGGTGAGGGGTATTTATAGCCAAGTGTGGAACTAACCTTTGTGACTGTTCGACTTCCCTCATGATTGTTTGACTTACATGTCTCTTCAAATTTACATGTGGGTCTCTTTGACTTCCACGTTAAATTACATTGATCACAACAGTATGGCCCACAATAGTGATATGGTCGAGATGACTCATGACACGAATTGACATGACAATGCTGGTATGTTCATGTTGGTGGTGTTGTCCATGTCGAGTTGTAGTGCTGATGAGTGATGGATGTGATCTTGGTGTATCATAGCTTCATCTACACATAGAAACCTATGTGAAGCCTTCCATGGTCTTATTGTTCGCTTGATGTTTGCATGTGCATGTTCCTCCTTTGCTTATACTTTGACATGATTCATGTGTTCACCCATGTGTGAATAAATCTCCTTTCATGCATTCCTCATTCGTTCATTTGCAAACGAATCTCCTCGCATGTTTTTCTTGTTCATCCTATTCGTCATCATGTCATGTCTCATCCATGTACCTGTATCTATAATTACTTATGATGAGATGACATCAAATCCAAAAATATCCTAGTCTACCATGATGCATTGTAGTTTTCTTTCAGATGCAAGTGACCAGGAGAGAGGAAAAGTCTCTTAAATTGCGCAAGGCATATTACAGGCTTGGATGCAGGCTCTGGACACTTCTGGTGAAAATTGCATGGAGGTCACTCGGAGATTGAGATGGATAATCTAGATCAGCAGTGACTATCCATGGGATCTAGCTCTGTTGGAGGGTAGATCTAAACAATTGTCTTAGGGAGGTAGTGCAGTTACCAGAGGAGAATTGGAAGCAAAAATTGCACAATTTCTTTGGGGATCTAACAACAGGCTGCAGGAGGATTTCTTGGAAAAATTGCGCAATTTTTCATGGGAACTGTCAGTAGGCTATGGGAGTCTGCTGGAAAAAATTGTACAATTGCTGGGAGGCTAGCCTGATTATCATCCTTGTGCAATTTATAAGCTTAGTGGGATGCTAGGCAACTTGATGACTTCTCATGAAAACTGTGCATTTTTTTGAGTGAGACAGTGACAGACACAAGGTGTTTTTCCAACATGTCTGCACAGCTTCTTTAGTTAGAAGAGTAGGAAATATTTGCATATTTTGTGTAAATTTTTTGGGGAGTGAGTTCAGGGGTCACTGCCTGATCAAACTCTCTGATCGACCAGATGGAGGCTTGGTTGATGTGCTTGCAAGCAACAAAAACTAAAATGGTTTTCTGAGCAACTTCCGTGTTGTTCTTGGTGACAGTCAGTCGGGTCGATTCTAGGATTGCACAGTGTAGGGTGCCTAGGAGACAACCTCAAACTATGTGTAATTCTAGGAAGAAGTACATGACCATTGATGGTTGAAACTCTGCAATGTAGCTTAGCAAAGGTCTGGCTGTTGGAGGTTGATTTGGTCGTTAGAATTTCAACAAAATGACTAAATGTGTGGGTAAGTGAACATGTGCATACACGACCTTCCGAACAAACACTCAACATGACTCAATGAAATGACACCTCAAACCATCAAGACAACATATACTCAGCGTGACTGACCAATGGTGCAAGTGACAAGTGCGACACTTGTGATACATCATTGGATGAATGCGACAACACTTGCACGACAGTGCATACAATATCATGTGTGAGTGAGATAGATGTGTACATATCGAACACAACTCAAACACAACATTCATCACCCTGAGAACGAGGTGGCAAGCATGACATAACAATCAAGATGTTGAAGATGACAATTTGTCAAACAAATGGAAAGGAAGCAAGACATGTAGAAGAAATACATGAGATGACTTTTTGCGTTTGCACATGTGCATGTTACTGAGGACAAGATGATATGAAAATGAAACTAAATTCTAAAAAATCACTAAGAGGTGTACTTCGAAAGGTTTTATTTACTTACCATACTTACCCTCACGATTATCATGCATTCAATGGAGTTTACATGTGGTCTTGATCTTTTCCATTGATGGGTTCCTTGGTCCCTCTCCTCAACTCCTTGCAAGTCATTTCAGCATGTCACCCTTTCCTATAGTGATTGAGAGGTAGATCTGCGCAATTTCAGTAGACAGTGATTGCTGCAGGAATGAGACCCTGGGAGGCTCATCTGCATAGTTTCTACATGAAATATAGACAAAACAACGCGGAAAACACTGTTCAGTTTTGAGGCTTAGGGCACTACTGTAGGAGATGGGTTAGAAGAGGACATATCTGCTCAATTTCTAAGTGTAGTTCCACTGGACTACTCTGCACTTTTCTAGAAAGCAGTGATGGATGCTTGACTGCTTTGCGTATTTTTGGAGAGAAGTGTTGGTTGTGATCCTTCTAAGCTGCAGGGTTTCAACAGGCAATGGAGGGATGTGTCTCTGCACACTACGGGGTTTCAGCAGGCAAGGGGGGAAGCTTGATGGTTGTAGAAACAAAGTGCACAATTACGAGAAGTTGGATGAGGCTTGGTTCCTTGCTAAAATGATGAAGTGTGAGATCAACGAAACACATGTAAACATTGATAAGACTCATATGTCATTGAACACATACACTTAGCGACACAACATAGACCATCCAAAATACATAATACATACTTTTCTTGATGCAACAACCTTCGTGACGTGAGTGCATGATTTGAGTTTGAAACACATCTATGTAATGACGACCACTCACACACACACAATTCCCTTGAAGCAAGACAACATTCCCTTTGCATGACAAACAACCCCTATGCCCAAATATGACACATCTTGCATGAAGATGAGAACATGGAAAACTCTTAATATCAAGAAGGGGAGCTCGACATCATCAGATTACCAATAAGTGACCAAGGATAATTAATCGTAGGCTCTGAGATAGAATCCAAAATTTTCATACGAACCAAAATTTTGGAGGGTGGTTGTAGCTGCTACAACACTTGGTGACACACTGGTAGAACTCCAGTTCTCTGAATGGACCTTGTTTCATGAAAAGCGAGTATCACCTTTTCGAAAGTATTGTTCGATTCTTTGATCATCATGGTTTCCACACTAGCTTGGTTTAAATATGTAGTCCCTACCATTCTCTTTATTTGTCAGCACACATTCCAAGCCAAGTCAAATTAGTTATTTCGATTGGGGATGAGAGGTATATTGATGCACACGTAATATAACTATTAGAGTTTAAGTTTCATCTCTTGTGATGCTTTTCTGCCAGAAGGCCTGGACGACGGAGTCACGCATGAACACAAGCATCACTCTGGTTCTAGAAAGCCTGGGTAGTACCCCGATGGAGTTACTTGCATCACCTCTTTGTGCAGGAAGCTTTTCTCTTGTTTCACCTTATTCATTTTTCATTTTTTTTCAAGAACTATGCATAGACACTTAGTTATTTCAGAGGCAGAGGAGGGATCCCAACTTATTGAGAGTAGAAGAGGTTTTTCCTTCAGGGAAGTATGTTATTTATACCTCTAACATACTTGTTAAGGTTTTCCCTATTGAGAATACCAACAAGAAATGTTAAAAAGAGAATCCAGAAATTCCAATTTAATTTGTCCTTGAATTAAAATGAGAGTTAAAACTATAATTATTTTCTCATAGAAACTTGTAATAGTTAAATAAGTTAATTTGACTTAGTTAACATAGGAATTTTGATTTTGAAGTCTTTTGGAGGTCATGTATATGTTCTCCCTAAGTTTTATGGGTCCAAGATGAGTTAATTGTGAGTTGTAATTAGATAACTCAGTTTACTGAGTTAAGTTCAGTTAAATTAGTTCCAAACTATTTGAGGAAATAATAGTGAGTTAACAATCAGTTGGTGCACTCATGCATTAGCTAGTGCTACTCTAGTTAACTGAACATTCCCTATTCAAAAACACATGCATGTCGATTCTGAGAAAGACCCAGTTGAGACAAGAGTGCAGGGATAGTGTATTATTAGTTGTATGATTTAGTAAGGTGTAAATATCATGCGTGCAATTAGAGAAGGACCTAATTTTGGATTGCATAGTTATCGATCAGGAATTTCCCTTTAAATACGGGCTAATTCTCTCAAGAATTGTGCAAAGAATTAGAATTTTGGAGGCTTAGAAATTTGGCTAATTATTGGCCAAAGGAAGTCATCAAGAAGAAGATAGGAAATACAAGGGTATGTTAAAGTCAAGGTTCATCAAGGCATATTGTATTCATCCAAATTATTTGACCAAGGGCACAAGGAATCAAGGGCTTGGAGAGTAGTAGAAGAGCCTAGATATTTGACTAAGCTTGCTTGTGAGCATGGAGATTGATCATGCTCAGTGTCCGGATTGTTCTTGTGAGAACAAGCATTGCATTGTCATCTTGGATTTCTGATTAATGCAATACATATAGTGAAGGTTTTCATATAAGGCTTTCCCTGGATACTTATTTTGTTATGTGCCATTGATTTATCTTCTTCTTGTTCATATTCTTTTCATCAATCCATTGGCTTCTCCTGGTTGATAGTAGAAGTATATTCTTGTCCTCTACTTTGGTAAATTACATGAGCTTGCGAATCTACACAAAAATTCTTCATTCTCCCTCACCTTACTCTACTTGACTAAGCTGACAAGGGTTAAGCGAAAAGAACCCATTAGAGTAGGTAGTACTAGTTAGATTGCAAGCATGTGTTTTCACCAAGACTCACTATGAACATAACGTATTTTCCACCAAGGCATCATTGACTAAAGAAAACAAGTTCTTCTTAAATAGATTCAACAACAGATAACTAGATGTTGATAGTTGTACAAGTCCTCTTATATCCACCCGAATCGTCTCAAGAGCTGAACATGGTTTCATGAGAGTCTAACCTACAGGTACAAGAGAGAAAAGAAAGAAAAAATAAAAAAGTAGAATTAAAGTGAAAGAAAAAAAGGTAAGCAAAGCAAGCAAGCAAGAAAACCAAATCGAGTAAGCAAGCAAACAAACTTGTGAACCAAAAAGAAAAGAAGAGCAAGAACCAAATACTACTCCTACTCCTATGCTAAGTATTGCATGGTTGTACTCACATGAATTCATATTTTCAATGCAACCACCAGCGCATTGGCTAGCCCATGTTGGTGAAGGCATGATTCTTAAGAAGCACAGTCAATTGAACCAACAAACATAAAAGATACGACAATGAAGACAAACATGCTCTGAGTTGAAAAACATTCACAGAAAAGAAAACAGTGAATGCACAAGATAGACATTCCATGGAATTTTCATGATGATGTGACAAACTATGTGTAGATTATAAACATGCCCACTCTCTGTAATGTGCCATATGAGCAAACATGATAAATACAAACTACTTATGCTTTGTAAGCATGCTCATTTTCTAAGATTCCTCCAAATCTTGAGCAACATGATCATGTGATTCGAGTGGAGGAAGTGAAATATGGGTATTTGTTTGATCTTCAATGTGAAGTAGAGAGTGATGAGGAGCCTTTGGTGATTCGAAACTTCTTTGATCGGAAGTGGAACTAACCTCAGGATAGTGAGGGCTTGACACAACCATCATCCCAGGCTCAAGTACCTTGACATCTTGTGGGGTTTCCACTCCGTCGATAGGTACATCATCAGAGACCATTGGATTAGACAGATTAACAATGAGTGAATCAACATCATGCTCAAATGAAAAAGTGCATAGATCATGAAAACCACGATTAGAAAATTCAGGATGTTCATTGGAATCCTCATGATTTGATGAATCATGTAGAGGGGTAGATGAGAAGAAAGGATGTTCACCCTCTACGTTTTCAAAAATGATAGATGACAAATGGGATGCATTCTCAGAGGAAGATTTGTCCTCTCTGCAGTATAATGACAGATTAACATATGGTGTGTCCTATGAACGATTGAAAGTAGAAACATCCAAAAATGAGTTTTCAGAGGGAGGATCAAAAGTGGCAGAATCACAAGGGATATTAGGATTGAGCGGATGAGGCGTAGATGGAAGGGATTGATTCTTTACCATAGTTTCTTCTTTATATTCCTACACACACACATCATGCATGATAGCATAGGCCGGTTGAACAACACGAACTCCGTCGACAACTTGATCCTCGTTCACAACGAGTGTGGAGTCTAGAATGGAAGAACACAATACAATACAATTTGGAGGATCAACAGAATGTCAGGACACAGGTTGAGGTGACAATTCCATTTGACAACTAGCAAGCTTGCAAGCCAAATCTGCGTAGATATCAAGAATAGGTGGGGTAGGATGATGTGATAGTTCAATTGATGTGTGTGCATGTTCTCCCACATCACTCTACTATGGTGGAGTTGTTTGATGAGGCGAAGGAAGACAGTGACTTATGATAGTAGATATGACCACATGTGATTGCACAACTCCATCACCGAAGTATTTTGAGTGGGGTTTGAATGATTCTAAAAATTTCAGATTTTTAGATATGTAAAGAAGATACTTAGATCTTCCATCGATAAATTCCCAGTCAATTTCATCTTCAAGAAATAGCCATGCGAGCTTACAAAACTGTGTGTGAAACTGTTCAATGGATTTATCAAGTGCTTTCTGTAATTTCATAATCTCATTATTGAGTGCTTTACAGTTAAAATGATTGAAATCACGATCTATCTTTATGACCATATGAGGGAGAGAGTGAATATATTTTTCGGGCAGTGTGGCACACCAATGCAGTGGGTGCCCTTGAAGCGTGTATGCGAGCATTGTAGGTCATGTAATCTTCAAACGTTTCATGCCTTGCACAGGAGCCTACAATCCCAACCACGTGTCTAACCAAGGCTACTTGGCCTACACCGTCGTATGTTTTACCTGACAAGTTATTCCAAAGATCATCTGATATTTCAAATTCGTTTCCATAAGACATACACTCTGGAAGAGAAATTCTATGTTTAGTCATGATAATTATGTAAAGATTCAAAATAGATCGCAAGGATTAGCTTGTCATCTAGCCCTCCATCTAGCACTAGAAATGTTGATGGTGCTGGACATGCCAACATTTCAGGGATATCCCCTATATGAAGTCCCAAATAGGCCTCACAATGTTGAGTGTAGGAGTCCCATCCAATATGATAGCCCAGTTTCCATTATCTTAAAGATATTCCTTATTTATTGCTTGTGAGCACATGAGAGTGGTATTCGTTGTCTTTGAACAATGAGATTCACATTCTTGGTGAGTGCTTTGGTGTTACTTGTGTCAAAGTTATTTCAGTGTAGAGGGAGAGGGTGGAAGTGAGTCTCAGGTTGAAATAGAATAATCCCAACTCTGCTAGAAACACACATCACAACACGAAATGCACAGCTTCCGGCAGAGTATTCCACATGGATGTGGTAGGCACAAACACAGGGTGAACAGATAGCAAGTACAACACCGGCATAATAGTTCACATGAGTACGAAATGTGTTATAACAAGTTTACACGAATGAATATTTCATGTATCCAATGGGATAGCCCACATAGCTGAGACAACGTTAAGAACTTATACAACACATTTTTGTAAGCACATGTATTAGAAAAACCGAAACAGTTCAACTGTCTTAACACATGTTAAAGAAACATGCATGAAAAGTGTCCAAAGAATATTCGTACAAAAAATTACAATACGTGTGAAAACATGTTGGCTTGTTAATAGGCTCCTAAATTAAGTGAAAGTTCTAAGGTACATGTGTATACTGTTACATCACTAACCCTGATAGTGGGGTGTTGCAGCCACTACTCGCTCCTCAAAGAAAATATTACATACTCTCATTGCTATGTGGGTCGAGCCAAGGTGAAAAGTCTTGTACATGTACAAATGAGGGATTTTTATAGCTAAGGGTGAAACTGACCCTTGTGACTGTTCAACTTCCCTCATGATTGCTTGACTTACATGACTCTTCAACTTAAATGACTCTTTAACTTTACATGTGGGTCTCTTGGACTTCCATGTTTCATTACATTGATTAATACAATATGTCCCATAGTGGTGATGTGGAAGAGATTACTCATGACATGACTTAACATGACAGTGTTGGTATGTTCATGTTGTTGGTGGTGTCCATGTCGAGCTACAATGTTGCTGAGTGATGGATGTGCTCTTGGTGTATCATAGCTTCATCTTTGCATGATAAAGTGTGTGAAGACTTTAATGGTCTTGTTGTTCGACTGATGTTTGCACATGCATTTTCTTCCTTCGCTTGTACTTTGACATGATTCAAGAGTTCTTCCATTCACAAAAAATTCTCCTTGCATGCATTCCTTGTTTGCCCATTTGAAAACAAATATCCTTGTATGAATTCCTCGTTTTTCCATTCATGAATGAATCTCCTCGCATGCTCTCCTTGTTCATCCCATTCATCGTTGCATCAAGTCTCATCCATGTAACTATATCCACAATCACTCATGACGAGACGACATCAAATCTAGAAATCTCCTTGTCTACCATGATGCATTATCATTTTCTTTCATATTCAGGTGGCCTAGAGAGAGGACAAGCCTTTGAAACTACACAAGGAATATTTGAAGTCTGGATGTGGGCTCGGGGCACTTCTAGTGAAAATTGCGCAAAGATCACTAAGAGACTGAGATGGTCAGTCCACTTAATCAATGGCTGTCTACGAGATCTGGCTCAGCTGGAGGGAAAATATCCGCAATTGTTTTAGGGAGGTAATACAGGTAGTAGAGGGGTAATTTCAGCAAAAACTATGCATAATCTCTAGGGAGCTAGTAGTGGGCTGCATGAGGCTTTCTTGGAAAAGTTGCACAATTTTTTCTGGGAAGATGGCAGCAGGCTACGGGAGTCTAATGGAAAAATTTGCACAATTTATAGGAGGTTGGCCTATTGAACATCCTTGCATAGTTCATGAGTTAAGTAGGATGTTGGGCACCTAGGTGACTACTCATGAGAACTGGGTAGTTTTCCAAGCGAGCAGTAGGTAGGCTAACTAGGTGACTGGCTCGAAATAATTACACAATTTTTTCAGTGAGACATTGATGGAGAGAGGGTGTTTGTTCAGCATGTCTGCATAGTTTCTTTAGTTAGTAGAGTAGGAAATATTTGCATATTTTGTGGATTTTTTTGGGGGAGTGAGTGTTGGTGTCACTACCCAATAAAAATATATGTTTGAGTAGGTGGAAGCTTGGTTTATGTGCTTGCGGGCAGCGCAGATTGAAATGGCTTACTGAGCAAATTTTGTGTTGTTTTGGGTGATAGTCAGTGCAGTCCATTCCAGGATTGTGTAGTGTAGGCTGAATGGGAGATAGCCTCAAGCTTTGTGCAATTCTAGGTAGTAGTACATGATCACTGAGGGCCGAAACTACAGAATGTAGCTCAGCAAAGGTCAAGCTATTGGAGGGTGATCCAGTCATCAGAATTTCAGCAAAATCACTAAGTTTGTGGGTGAGTGAACTTGTGAATACATGACCTTCTGAACACAGACCTAACATGACTCGATGACAAGACACCTCAAACCATTAAGACAACCTATACTCAGTGTGACTGACCGTCGGTACCCGTGACAAACGTGCCACTTGTGATATATCATTGAATGACCGCAATGACTCTTGTGCGACAGTGGATACAACATTGTGTGTGTGTGTGTGATACATCTGTACTTAGAGAACATAACTCAGGCACAACCTTGATCATCACTAAAATGAGTTGGGAAGAATGACTTAGAAATCATCATGCGGAAGACAACAATTTGCCAAACAAGTGAAAAGGAATCAAGAAATGTAGAAGAAAGACATGAGGTGAATTTTTGTGTTTGCGCACATGCATGTTATTGAGGATGAGATGATATGATATTGATAAGCAGTCTTGCAAACTCAACTAATAGGTGTACTTCGAAAGGTGTTCTTTACTTACCATACTTACCCTCAAGATGATCATGCATCCAACAGAGTTTGCATGCGGTCCTGATCTTTTCCATTGATTGGTTCCTTGGTCCCTCTCCTCAACTCCTTGGAATTTATTTTAGCATGTGACCCTTTCCTGTATTCACTGAGAGGTAGATCTGTGTGATTTCAGTGGAAGGTGACTATTATCGGAATGAGGCCCTTGGACACCCATATGTTTCATTCTTACATACAAAATAGACAAGACAACTTGGACAGCACTGTGCAGTTTTGAGGCTCAGGCACTCCTGTAGGATAGGGGTCCTAGGAGAACACCCCTGCTCAGTTTTTGAGTGCATTTGTGCTAGACATCTCTACAAATTCATGGAGAGAAGTGTTGGTGGCTTGGCTACTTTGCGAATTTTTGGAGAGCAATGTTGGTTGGGGTCTGTCTTGCCTGCGGGGTTTCAGCAAGCAAGAAAGGTTGGTGTCTCTATGCACTATGGGGTTTCAACAAGAAAGGGAGGAAGCTTGATGGTTGTAGAAGAAAAGCACACTGTTCCAAGAATTTGGATGAGGCTAGTTTGCTTGGTAAAATGGCTAAGTGTTAGATAAGTGAAACATATGTAAATATTGATGGGACTCGACTGTTATCGCACACAGACACTTAGTGATAGAACATATACCATCCAAAATACATAAGACATAATTTTCTTGATGCAACAACCTTCCTGACATGAGTGTGTGAGTTGAGTGTGAAACATGTCTCTATGATGATAGGTCATACACACACAATTCCCTTGAAATAAGAGAACATTCCCTTTGCATGATAAAAAACAACCCCTATGCCCAAATATGACTCATGCTACATGAAGATGAGAACATGACCAACTCTTAAGATCAAGGAGGGGAGATTGAAATCATCATCTTACAAATAAGTGACCAAGGATAAGTGATCACAGGATTCGAGGTAGGCTTTGTAATTTTCATGCGAGCCAAAATTTTGTAGGGTGGTTGTAGTTGCTACAACTACCTGTTCCCAACCTGGAACTCCTTGAACAGCCTATGCCGAGATGCATAGATATTATGCCTATCCTATGCTACTTCCAAATTCTTCTTGATGACCTGTATTTCCCACTCCATGTCTGCCAACATGGCTGGTCCCATCAACACCATGTTAACTAGATCACTCCAATTGATGGGAATATTGCAACTGTGTTCATACAATGCCTCAAATAGACTCGTCTTCAAATATTCATGATACCCATCATTGTAAGCGAACTCTACCAGTGGAAGATACTCTTCCCACTTTCCCTGCTAATGCATCATGTACATCCTCAGCATGTCCTCCAATATTCGGTTGACCCTCTCAATCTTTCCATCTTTCTGTAGATGATATGTTGTACTGAAGGCCAAATCTATGCCCAAACATACAGACAACTCCTTCCAAAACTTGGAAGTGAACTTTGTATCCATGTCTGACATAATATTCTTTGGAACTCCATGCAATATGACCCCATCTCGAATGAATACCTATGCTACATTGCTAGCTGAGAATGTATACTTCATTGGAATGAAGTGCGCAACCTTTGTCAACTTGACCACAGTAACCATGATGGAATCATGTTGTCTCACTCTACCCAAAAAACCTGTGATAACATACATGGAAATGACTTCCCATTTCCACTATAGAATCACAATCATTTGTAGAAGTCCAACTGGATGCTTACACTCTGCCTTCACCTGCTAACAATCAAAACACCTAGCCACAAACTCTGCTACATCCTTTTTCGGATTCGTCCAATAATAAAATTCCTTCACTGCGGTCAATGTCTTTTGATAGCCTGCATGAACTGAATATGGTTTCGCATGAAGCTCCTTTAATATCAACTCCTCTAGCTCACTTTTATCGAGCACATATATAATGTCTCTAAACTAGACCAATGCATATGCTGTGAGATGATAGTCCACATCCTTTGCACCTGTACATGTACCACTACCTATACTTGTGTATGTACTACTACCTATACCTATACCTGTACATGTACCTATAGTCTGTTGCAACCTGTGCACAATCTCCATATACCTAACATCCTTCTTCCCTACCTGCAAGATCCTGTCCTATAGATCTGTCCCATAGGAACTCATAGATGCTATATGATTTACTTGTATTCACCTTCTCATAAAATTTTATACCTTGTTCTCGTTTTCTTTGATGTATCTGATATCAAAATCAAACTCACTAATTGTGGCCAACCATCTAGCCTACCTGGTGTTCATATTCATGGTCAAACAGGTATCTCAACCGACTGTGATCACTGATCAATACAAACCTCCTACCAAGAAGATAGTGCTTCCACATCTTCAATGCATGTATGATCACTGCTAGCTCAAGATCATGTGTTAGATATTTCTTCTCATGTTCATTTAATTTATTTTCCTCATAGCACACCATCTGTCCTTCCTGCATAAGGACTTAACCAAGTTATGTCTTGCAAGAATATGTATATACTACTAATTATTTTTCCAAATATGCAATATTTAACATTGGTACATGTGTTAATAACTTCTTAAGCTGTTAAACATTGAACTCACACTCCTCTGTCCATTGAAACTTTTTAACTTTCCTCTACAATGAGGTAATATGATATGAAATATGTGAGAAGTTCCTAATGCACCTCCTATAATATCCTACTAACACCATGAAAGATCCCACATAATCCACATTCCTGGGAGCTTCCCACTCCATGATAGCTCTTATCTTTTCCAAATCCACTATTATGCCCTCCTTGGAGACATGTCCTAAGTAATGTACCTCAATCTAAAACAAACTGCACTTTTCGAGATTAGCATACAATTGATGCTCTCTCAACAATCTCAACACTGCATCCAAATGGTCGGCATGCTCTTCCTCATTTTTAGAATATACCAATATGTCCTCAATGAACAAAGTAAAAAACTTATCCAAATATGAATAAAACACATTATTCATGAAGCACATAAATGTAGTTGGAGTATTAGTCAAACCGAATGGAACTGCAACAAACTCATAAAGCCCATACCTAGTTCGGAAAGTCGTCTTATAAATGTCCTCCTCTTTAATGCATACTTGATTGTATATGGATCTCAAGTAAATCTTCAAGAACACTATTTCTCCCTTCAGATAATCGAACAAGTCATTAATCCTTAGATACGGATACCTATTCTTGATCGCCACTTTTTTCAACTTCCTATAGTAAATGTACAATCTGAGAGTACCATCCTTCTTCTTCACAAAAAATACCACTGCACCCCAAGGTGATACACTTGTCCTAATGTATCCCTTTCCAAGCATCTCCTTCAACTACAAATTCAACTCTACCAACTCAGGTGATCCTATAAGGTGCTTTTGACGTTAGAGCTTCCTGTGGCACTAACTCAATAGAAGCATCTACTTCTCTATGAGGTGGAAACTCTCAAATATTTGTGGGGAACCCATATTCAAACTATTGTAGAACTAGGTACCTACTCAAAACATATACATCCTCAATTTCCTTACCTTTGTCACTAGAAATATGCGGTCAAATAACATTCACCCTTTTCTATGACTCTGATTTGCCTACATAGTTTTCACCATCCTAACTGATGTGTCTTTCTTCTTTCCCTGTAAGACTCTTGGTTTCACATTTTCATCCAAGTACAACCAATCCATTCCCAACAACATACTCTATGCTCCCAATGGTAATACATTCAAATGTGTTGTGGTAGACATGCCATTCAACTAAAATGCATAAGCTCTTACCCAATGATGTACTTTTTTCTTTGTGCCTATAGCCAATTGCACTAACCAAGGTTTTGCATGCACTTCTTTATTCAAACCACAGTTATTCGCCAATTCCAGACTAACATAACTATAATTAGATCTAGGGTCAATCAAAATAGAAATTACTTTTTCACAAATCTCACCTTCCATCTCAATGATAGATGCATGATGGTCTGTCTGTCTATTGTCCATTGTTGCATATTTATGAGGAATTCTATGACCAACATCCCCAATAGTCTACGCCTCTTGTGCACTATATATATGAGGCCTACAACCATGATTATGTCGACAATCTCTCTTAAGGTGTTCCTTACCACATGTCCAACACTCCAACTTTCTAGTACCATCACCTCTATGTTGCTATTGTGATCCATGTCCATGTCTAGTTGCATTAAACTTCTTTTGTGGTGCCACTTTTTCTTTCTCTTTGGAATTATGAGGCCTTGTCGTTTCTAATTGTTGTTTACCTTTACTTTTATCTTTCACTTTCCATCCTTGCTGAGATTCATTCGTACGCTTTCATTGTTCATAGCAATCCTTCAATATCTTGATAACTTCCTCAAGTGACCAAGGTTCATCATACTTAATCTAATATCTAAATGCTAATGGCAAACAACTGAAAAATCCTTGAACCTTATCCTTCTCATATTTAGTATACTGTACATACCTCAATAGCTCTAGAAATTGGTTGTTTACTCTTCATTTATCATTGATGCCATCTTTAGCTCATAGAATTATTTGGCCTTTTTGTCGTAGTACCTTTATGACAACTACTTCTTCCTAAAATGCCTCTTGAACTCATGCCAACTCATGTCCTTTGTCCTGATGTCTCTGACCTGCTTCACATATTCCCACCAAAAGTCTGCTTTACCTCTTAGGCTGTTGATAACTACTATGGCCTTCATTATCTTATCTATGTAATTATGCAACTCAAAGAACTTCTTCATCCAAAGTATCCAAGCTTCTGCATCTTATGGATTCTTCACATCTCCATAAAAAGCAGGTGGCTTCACTTTCTTAAATTCATCTCGAATGTATATCCTATCACTCCTCCTATAAGGATGATAATGATGACGATCATGATGTCTATCAGAACCATAACTATAATAGTATGTGTATCCACCACCTCTCCTATCTGGAGTATCCAACAACCTTCCATCTCTAACCGTGTCATCTTTGTTCGATCGGTGACCACCATGAGACCTACTACCATATGCCCCATTAGCTTTGTCCTCCTATCCATGGTGATCCGAAGTGACCGTTCTCGCTGCAATTCTGAAAAACTCTAAAGGAGTATTGTATTATCCTCTCACAGTTTCTCTTGTTCCTGCATGATTTTTTCATTGCCTGCCTTAAAAATCCTTATTTCTTCCTTCAATATTCTCAATGTGTTTGCTAAATCAGAAGAGTGACCAACACCATGCTACTCATTTGATTCATAGGGAGAATATTTATAGCCTACCATCTTGCTAGCCATTTTTATCTCTTTCTTACAAGGCATTCTATTCAGCTAAACCAAAAAACAATAAACCAACGTACCTTAGCACAGTTCGGGGAAGATATCTCATCTATAAGATCAACCAATCAACATAGTACATGTATATCATAATCATGACAACACATATACATATAATACATAAGCATATAACCATGTAGCCATCATTCTAGCTAGAGTCCAGTCATCAATGCATGATCATACCAACTACACATACCATGACCTCATGCATGAAAACAACAACTGCGCCAATGTACACTGACAATAGTCAAGGATAACAATATGTAACCAATCATACACTCATGATGGCACACTTCACAACAACAACATCTTCTTTCACATGGAAACATCGCTACAACCATGACCAACACCATGGATACACAACAAGAATATAGACCATAAGATGATTAATACATGTGCAATAGACATGAATGCATGACTAGCAAACATCGCCCATCCAGTCGAAGCTGTTATCCATGCTCTGATACCACTCTGTAACACCCTCTTCTCACATCTACCTAAGTAACTAGGCAACAGGGGTAAAAATATGATGAGAGGTTACTATGATGGGATTCAACCTCCTAGATGACCTTAAGGAAGTGGAATAAATAGAAAAACACCATACAAGCCTTCCACATCAGTAACACGACTCATAAGAACCATACCAACCTCTTAGGCAACCAGCCTTTGGGTCCCACTAAATGTTTAGAACATTAAACTCCCAAACTCTCCCATGCTATGGCATGTGTTGTAGCATCCATTGTTATTTGAGTTTTATTTTCCGTTTTATTACAAAATGAAAGAAAAATAAAAAAATATGAAAGAAATAGTTGATTTTATATTTGCAATGGCTTTTGAAAGTGATAAAACCACAAGAAGATCTAGGTCGTCTGATCAATAGGCCACATATCTGACAGTAATCGTTCAATTAACTAGAATGGGGTTTATTTCGGAGGTCAGATGCGATGGCTATTAGGTCAGAAAGTAATCAAGTTCTATCTTTTAAATTGGACTCGATCATTAACCAGTAATATTTATTTCCTATTGGGTCTGCGATGGATATTGGGTCGGAATATCAGGTCAGAAATTAATCAAGATTGATCTTTTAAATCAGACCCGATAAATTATTAACCGGCAATTTTATTTCCTATCGGGACCATATGGGAGTCAAAGGGGCATTGAAAAGGCGGATGCGATAGGTTTATGAACTAGAGTGTTAATTATTTTGAGTTCCGTAATAACTGATCCATTGTCTAATGGTCATCCAAGTTCAAGAGGTGTGATTAAGCGATGGCTTGATAGGTACATTGATGTGTTCTGTCTGGGAGCAATGAGCACGAAGGTTAATTAAAGCCCAACCTCGACAGTTGACCGTGACATTAGCATGGTTGACTGCAATGTGTGGCTTGAAATCACTGCCGGGGTTCAACCTCGTTGAAGCTCCCATACATTCTTTACCCCCACAATGAGCTCCCAAAGCTTTCCGCCCCATGTCGCTTTCATTTTTTAATTGCCCTCGTCACTCAACATACCCCACCACTTCATCCACTACTCCATTAATGGATGATAGAGCAACACAAAGATACATCAACAGAACCACAGGCTCAAGCTATAGAATCGAATAGAAAAAAACCATCACTTTCTAATTTTTGTTACTTGTTATTTTATTTTCTTGAGAATGAGGTGTCTTTTACCCTCTATGTAATATTCTGTGATAACCTTTACCTCAAAGCAGTTAGAGGATAGTTAGGTAGTTTGACAGTTTTGGTGGTTACCAACTGTCTCATAGTGTATAAAAAGAGGAAAATTGATAGAGAAGGGGTTCGAATTTTGGAGAACCTAGGGATACTAGGCCACTAAATTCTTGATACAACTATTGATTAACGAAAGAATTAGAAGTTTTCCATACATTGTTGGGTATGATTTTGTGACTTCTTTGTTATGTGTCATGTTATGTTTTCTTCCTTTTAAGTATGGTAATGAAGCTAAAAGTCTTTATTTGCTTATGTAAATGAAGTTAAAATCCCTTAAAAGAGCGCTCCTATACTTGAAGTTCCCACCTCTCCAATTCTTCCAAGTTACAGATAGTAGTTTTTGTGTAAGACGACATATTATCTTTAACTTCTCCAAGTGTCACAGATAGTAGATTCTGTGTAAAACAACATATTGTCTCTGACTTCTTCAATCTTTCTTCGTTCATCATCTATATTCAACAATCAAATGGAATTCTGATTTTTTCATGTCACCTAAGTAATAAGGGTTAAAAACCAAGTCTTTCAAGTCCTTCATTTGAGAATACAACATACAATTAAGTGATAAACAAGTGACAATAATTATAAACATTAATGTCTTATGCACAATTTCTACACAACTAGGAAATTGGTTTCTTAAGGTACAACAACATGCATGCGTCTAGAGGAATTTGGATGACCCCATAGCATGGCATGCCAATGTCTGGGGACTATTTTTCTCAATTCTATGCTAGCATCCCCATGTTTTGAGACACTTTTTCAAGCCCGGAGCCCAGGTCACTACCAAGAATTAAATGATACCTTCAGATAAAAAAGAGAACAAGGTAATGATTATACAAATTGAATTACTTGAACAAGGGCTTGACTGGACCCCTACTAAGCATGATAGGAATTTTGGAAAACATATCACAAATATGTAGTCTACAGGTGTAAATAACAATTTAAGAATAGGGGTCTCATATTTATCTAAGAATTGCTAAGAAGCATTGTTCCCTTATATGAGTAGCTACATTATCATCTATTAGGCCATAGATTCATTGTTCACTCATTTACAAATCAAAACATGAGGAAATTGATACATCATCACTGTCATAATACGTGCTTATAACCAACACAACAATAATAGAAATATCAAGGATACATCAGCCATAAAATCCACATATAATCTAGTACATTTATACATAAGATACCAAGGAGAGAGCCTCTTATTAATGAATGCAAAATCCAACTTGGGATGGGACTATCACATTCCACCTTACCATAGAATGGTTGAGCCAAATATCTCTTAAATCGTCCACCCCCATGCCATCTTCCAAGCATGAATGTCGGACCCAAACCAAAAGAACCAATTCAGGCATCCTGAGGCTAAACTACCTCACCATCCTCAATAGAAACCAATATTTACTATAGTCCATCCCAGATCACTAGGCCAACACAATAAACATGTACTAAGCATATTTACCATGATCTCAACCATATTACTAGGCCAAACAGGCATGGATTCCACTAGATTTCTCCACCTATACCTTGAGGAATTTTCCTGTCTCCTAGTCTCTCAGGCTTTACTATAATCCACACTAGATCACTATGCCCTAAACCGAGACCCACTCTCTAGGATTAACCACATATCCCATCCCAAGATTACTAGGCCTGATGGAGAGCACCCATCTCTAGGTTGCTCTCCATCTCTAGGCTTTACTGTATATATCACCACTCACTGATTGAGTATTCATATGCCCACAGAGGCAACACAAAATATGGCTTTATCACAACCCATAGTTCAGTTTAGGGGTTACATGGACATGTTTTCTATCATTCAAAGATCCACCTCACTCAACTTGAAATCCATCTGACAATCCAACTCAACCAAAACATGAGAACCCCATCACACCATGGCTATCCAGAAATAGTAAGGCTAGGCTGAAAACACTATCACACCTGGAAAAACCCATGCCATAATAACAAAAGAACCACATGAAATAAAATTCATGCCAAATCTAGCGAGGAAAAAACACATGCCAAATCGATACCTGCAAAGAATCATGTTGTAGTTTCTTGATCTTGCTCTTCCTTTCTTCCTCCTTCCTTGCTTTGGTCTTCTTTTCCTTTCTTGATCCAATTCCAAAGTGCTCCAAGAAAACTCTAAGTTTCCAAGAGTTAGAGAGAAAGAGCGAGATAATAATGAGAGATGTCTAAAATTGAACTACAAAATGTTACAAACTGATCCTCATAAGCCTTTGGATCAATTAGGCCTCTATTTTCTTCATTTTGCATTATTTTCCTTCAATTTTCTCCTCACATGGAACCTATTACCTTTCACCTTCCTTTTCTCCTAATTTCCATTATTTTCATAAATAAATGTGCCAAAAATGTCATTTTGTGTTTTCAAAGCCTTGGCCATTACCTTTGCTAATTTCCTTAGCGATAATAAACCAAATGCACACCCACTAGGATGGTTTTCCCAACATTCATCTTCGAATAAGTGTCCAATCAATCGTGATTATTATTTTTCCTTTATTAACTTTTATTAAATGGAATTCTCACGAGGTCTATTACAAGAACTCTCCTAGTAGAAAATACACCATGAACCATAATGGGGTTTCCCTCAGATATTTCTTATCTGTGTTAAAATGTTCCATCCATAAATAGAGTTATAGCCCAATGGAATTAAAAAAATAAGGTCCATTTTTGTACACCCTATACTTCTCTTCTAATATGGAAAAAATGATAGTAAAAAAAACCCTCATTCCATCCTCCAACTTGATTTCACCTTTTGGCTTATGATTCATTTTGATCCACCATAATAGCGATTTTTTGGTTGGCTATTATATGGTGCATTTGGTATCACAGAAATCCCAAATCCAATTTTCTTGTGACTTGTTTCTTCCTATAAGAAAGCATGCAAACAATTAGTGATATTAGTGATTAGACATGGACTAACAAAGCATTTAATTAAGTGTAAACAATGCATAAACAAAACTTAAAACAAAAATAAACCAAAATAACTTAAAACATTCCAATGAAGTAAAAAAAATAAAAAAAGGAGTAGGAAAAGGTTTCTCTTTATCAATTTATAGTAGTGAAAGAGTTACAAATGAATTTGGCAAACACAATTGAAGAGAGTTTTTTTAGTTATGGTGCTTGATAGCCCACAAAAATGATTTCCCCTTCTCAATCTCTTTTGCAAGCTCTTTCTCTCTCAAAGAAGTAAATAATACTCTTTCCAATGGCAAAATTCTCCTAACATTGGTATGCTTGATTACTTGGAGAAAATTAGCAACATAAGAATGCACAACTTCTTGTTTTTTGCTCTTGATTCTCTTGTATTTATAGAATTTTTGAACACTCTCTCCCTCCTTTGGCTCATCAATGTGGTTTTTTTCCTCATAAATCATATGAGAGCTACCATCCTCCTATCATTAACGATTCTAAAGTCTCAAAACTCAAAAGGTAAGCCCATCATGTCAAGAGTTTTAGAAACTTCCAAGCAAGCGTGCCTCCCGAGGTGATGATTGGGCTTCTTGTAACCCTCATCGATATCGATGAAAGAGAAAAAATGGTAAAACTAAATTTCTTTTGAACACCTGTGAGGGTTGATTTTTTAAGTCAACATTAGGAAAACCTTTTGAGCTTTTCCTTTCGTAATGTTTCCAGATCAAAATGTGCCCTTTATATGTGCTAGTTACTAACTCTAAGTGCCTTCTACTACATATAAATGAGTGCACTGTTTTTTCGTAATAACATTTCCCCCCTCATGTGTGAGGTTAGGAGGAATTGTATTGTTGAAATTCATCATGTTTTGCTGTTCTTGATGATGAGTCTCACCTACTGCTTGAGAGAGAAAGACATATTGTGGAGATGATTGGGGAAAAATACCTTAACGAGGAATTAAAATAAGACCATTCTCTAAATAAATCCTTTTACAAAAGTAACTTCATACGAGGCAGGCATGTCATATGGTTTTTCTCATTAATTTAACTTGAAATATTATAGATACATAAAAAATCACTATCAGATCATTGGTGAAGTGTTTTATGTGTTGTTGATCTGGATCTCTCAGCTACCAGAATTAACCAAGATATTTTACTTTTGTAATGTTAGCATAATTTAATGTGAACGAGTATAAAAAACCACATGTGCATACTTTAAAGAAGAGGAAACACATTGACAATCAAGCAAAGAATAGACATAAGTTGATAACGAAGTTCACCTAGTGTGTGTTATGTCTAAGGTCACATTGTCAAGAATGAGGAGGCCACTTCCTTAAATGTTGTAAGATGATTATGATGTACACGGTATATTCTTTGCCATTACAAGGATAAGCTCCCCCAACAAGAATGCCATGTATCTACTCATGAGACATTCTCCTATCAGAAGTCTCACTCAGATGGGCCCTCCTCCACTTCCAAGGATGGCCTAAAAATGAATAGATCTACTGAATAATAGACTCCACCGCTCAATTCATGGTGAAAATTTGTTTCAAATAACTATAAACTAAACCCCTCTTTGACACCGTCAAAATCTGGACCCTTAGGGATCTCGAAGTTTCCCCAAATATTCCTTCTCACTAGATGACTGGAATTTTGCTGCTCATATGGAAAATTTGATTTCATGACTACTCTCCTTGTGAATAACTGAGTAATTTGAGTACAAAGTTGGCCTGGTTCTGAAACTATAAAAAATCGGCCCTTAGGGAATATTTTAGAATCCTCATGATTACACAAAAACTCCTCTTTGTGATTTGCTTGAAATTTCATTATTCAGATCAGAAAACTGATCATGCCATCATACTCTTGGTAAAATTCAGGTTCATTAGAGTATAAAGTTGGCATGATTCTACCACTGGGAAAATTTGGCTCTAAGAGAATCTTTTAGATACCTTGTGATTCCACAAAGATTCCTCTCAACAAGCTCACTGTAGATCTTATACTCAGATGACAAATCTAATCTCACCATCGTGTTCCTTGTGAAATTTTGACAAAAATGACTATAAAGTCGACATTATTCTGCCTCGGTAAAAAATAAACCTCTAAACAAATATTTTAGATTCCTCAAGATTCCCTACATCAGGGTTTCATGCCTCATTTTTTGTGCCTTTAAGGATTTTGTTCTCTGGTTTGTGTGTTGCATCCTCGTTATGTGAGTGATAGTTCAGGTTCATATATAAAATTCCTGGGTGAAATTAACAATGGATTCATTGGCCCATTGGCTGGTAGAGTCATTAATCGTCTTTCTTGTAGGGGAGGTCACAGGGTCCAACCACGTAGGACCCCCATGTGCTCAACAGTATGCATTGGTGCACTTTTTTAAATGGTCAACGATTATGATATGGGAGGGAACATGTTTTATTTTGGTGTAATGTTATTTTTGGGTCGCCTATTGACAAACCGGCCCATTGGGCTAGGCGAGTTCGATCCCTATCGGCCCCACATTGTGAGGTGCCCGTTAATAATTGTCAGCCATATATGGCTAGTTAAGTGATGGGTCTACTGATATGGTGGCCTGCCGCCATATACACTATATTTGTTATGTGTTCATTTGTGTTGGTGGGGGTTGTGGCCCGCCACCCTCCTTTTTTTATATATTTTTCATTTTTATAAGACAATATGGACAAAAACCAGTCAAGGATTTTAAGCGTCACCGGAAAAATTAACTAAGTGAAAAATTCAGCCATTCCGGCCACTGTAATCCATCCACCGATAAGTTCCAAATTGATGCCTCATTAGAGCTTGTTAATGGGCCTAATTTGACCAACACTTTCATTGGCCATAACTTTCACATACAAACTCTGATTGAGGTTTCATTTGCGCCATTGGAAACATTCTGATGAGATATTCAATCTAATCTTGGTGTCACTTCAATCCAATAAGTTTTATTTTTGAGATTTTCCAAAGTCATTTCTCAATTTTGAGCATTTGTAGAGCCACCTGGATCAGTTGTTAGTGTAAGATGATAACTATTTTGAACCTTAGGGGTGTCTCTGAAAAACATTCTATATTGGGTTCCCCTATGCATCATCTACAAAAAAATACTAAAGGAGGTGTTATCTAGTACGTGGGTTGTACTCTAAATGAGATAACTACAATGGCGGTAAAGTAGGATAAACCCCAAATGTGAAAACTTATGTCGGTATCAAACATTAGGGGGAAGTCTAGTGGAATTAGTGGGAAATGAGGTTTCTCAATGTTCCACCTAAGACTATCCGAAAAGGGTGGGGGAAAGCCAAAGCACTTCTTCGATTTTGGAAGATGAGTGTTAATGTTAAGAAAATAAGCATCAACCATCTAAAATATTATTCTTGGACATTGAAATGAATTTGAGCTAGGTATTGTAATATGATGGGTCGAAGGCATGATAACTAATATTGAAAATATATTAGGGACACAGAAAACCACGCAAGGTTGGAATTGTAATGTCAGTGGTAATAGTGAAAATAAAAACTCTAAAGTATAGGCCCTTGCAGTAAAGAGGACATCTGGGGGAGGTATATGTATGTTATGACTATCATGGTGGATAAATGAACACATGGTAATCAATTGTGTGGGTATGAGTTGAGTAAAATAAATCTCCACCCAAGGGTGACTAGGGACTACTACTAGGTAATTGAGACAAAAATATGAGTGAAAACTCGTTTCCAAAAAATATTTACACACTCGATAAAAGAATTCGAAAGTGTTTTTGTTTGTACAAACATGGAGATAGGTGCCCCAAGAGTATAATGGCATACATAATTATGTAGGTGGGTATATGTAGATGGTGGGGGCCCCATTGGCTAGTATTATTTTGAGGTGAGTGGAATGGATGTGACAATAGATCTAATGCAATGTGGAATGATGGTAGAAAAAGTGTGGAATGCAATGGTGCATTCATGATGATTTAATAAGAATGGAATTTTGGGAGCAAGGTGGTAAGAAGGAAGGTGAAGAAGAGAAATGAGACTTATCCTCAAGGTCATGCAGATCAATGGATCCAGGTCCAAATAGAATAACCATAAATACTAATCATGTTATGAGAAATACTAGATGGGGTCTTCCATGTGGGTAAAAGTTCTATTGTCAAATGTGAAATTCTTATTAAGTGCGAGTGGAAGGTGAAAGTAAACATGGCCAAAATGGTGAACCTTATTGTTAATTTTAGAGAAAGTATGTCGAAACATGCAAATTTTATGGGGAAACCTATCATTTTAGTGAAGAATAATATCATAGTTACTGATTAGTACATCAGTAGACTAAGTTCAATATGGACGTTACCATTAAATTGAAACTTGGAGGTCGATACCCAAAGTGAAAGCATATTTATATAATAACATGTATACTAGAAATAATGAAGAAAATGTATCAAATAATATAGGAAGGTGCACCTAGTGAGTACTCTTACTGTGAATCAAGCCTAGAAATGAAAAAATTTGATGAGAATGTGTTGATCCCAATGCCATTGATGGTTTGGTGAAAGGAGCTCATGGGATTCTATATATGCATCCAAAAGAATTATAAAAGTAATGGATATAAACATGGCGGGTCCCACATTTCCACATCATTTGTACCTACGAACATTGCATCTGGTGTGGTGTAGAAAGACCATTTTTTCCTTTGCATCTATCCAGAGTGTTCATTCATCATGGGAGAAGAATCAGGTTAGTCATCGAAAACCCCGCTTTGTGAATTCGTTAGTTTACAATAGATATGTCATACAAGGTTTCTTGTATGCACCGTTCAAGAAAAATCTCCCTAACCCTCATAGGAGACTAGCTTAGAGTCATACGAGTTGTTGTGAGTTAGGGAGGCTAAACCATGAAGGTATTGTAATGAAAGAAGATATAACAATGACTATAATTCTCTTAACCTCCATATAACATTAGAATTCCTTAAAATACAAGAGAGATAATGCCAAAAATTAGACAGTAAGGAAATATTTTACTATAAGTAGAAAATAATGATTAGTTGCCTCTTTGAAGGTGCAACCTCCAATAGAGAGAAGATCAATTACAATAATACTCAATAAGAATTCCCTTTGCTCTCGTGGGCTATATATAGTTTCATGAGGTGAAAAACCCTAAATACTCGTGATCCCTTGCATAATGCAGGTTAGCAATTTTATTTATTATCTATGGCCATTTATTCATCATCCTTAACTAAATTAACTAATTTTGGTCCCTTTTTTATAGTATGGGTCAATCACATAGAATCATCATTAATGTGGTTAACCACTTATGCGATTTATTTACTAAACTAACTAATCATGACTCTTATGGGGTCCTTTGGGCCTATTACATTAATAAAGGGGTTAGTGTTTGTTAAATTGTATGGCATGTTCTATGCTTGCAACAATTACTTCAATGTGTTATCAGCCCAATAACAACTTCACTTCAGATTCCAATCGCAACCACATAAAAACTTTAGTAGACTTCACTTTAGATTATTATTGGCAATGATTATAGATAGAACATTAAAAATAAGTACAGGAAGATATGAGATGATATGTAAATTGTGTAAAATTAAAAGTTTCAAATTTATTTTATACTCAAGATACCCAAGATACATTTCTCTTTGAAAATTGGATCACGTATCATTGTAAATTAAATTCTAGTAAATTTGCACATTTACATTTATACCCATATTTGTTAAAGTGTTGAATAACCCATAAATAATGCTGGGCACTAATATTTAATAAGTATATTTATTTACATGTTTTTCCTTATACCATCTTTTATGCAGATACTTGCTTAAATTATGGTGGGTAGTAACTTATGGTAAATATGTTAATTACATATGTATGAGCTATTTTCAAAGAATGTTCATCTCCTTAGAGACATGGCCCTTGAACACTAATTATTAGTTAATTATTTCATTATTTATGCTTATTATTATTTATATTTATTTATATATCTATATTTCATTCATAAAAGGCTTTTGGGGAATGGAATTAGCCCCTAGTTGCACTCTTTAACAATCACTCCCAACTAGGGAGGAATTCCACATGTCAACATTCATTCATTATTATGCCATCGTTTTCATCATCTGTTATCTCTAGAACTTGTATGATCTCTGTTGAAGATTGATATCATAGTCCAATAAGAAAGAATTGAAAGAGGGTGAGTTATAATAAATGATGGTGGCATCCAACACATGCTCAAATATCTTAGTGAAGAGATTACTCAACTAAACGGTGTCAAAACAAGCCATACTAGCCGTAATATATTCAACCTCAATGGTGCTTAGTGAAACAAACATTTGTTTTTAGTTTGTACATGAGATGGAAGTGGATCCCAAAGAGAAACATCATCGACATGTGATTTTTCCATCCACCACACTTACAACCCAATCAACATCATTATATCCATGAAATCTCATATCTACGACAGTGTACCTCAATCCATGTTTGATAGTACCATGAATATATCTTATCAGATTCTTTGCAACAACCCAGTGTATATCCTAAGGTTCAACCATAAATTGGTTCAATGTATTAAATCTCTCTCTCCTCTCTCTCTCTCTCTCCTCTATATATATTATATTATATATTATATATATATATATATATTTATATTATATAATATATTTATATATTATATTATATATGTTTGGTTGTGTGTTCAACAAAAACATCAACACTCCCACAAGTTGTCTATATTCCGTAGGATTTTCCAAAAAATGGATTAGCAACACTTCTATATAGCTTCTTGAAATTTAATTCCATCAATGTAATCACATACTTTCAATCCACCATGCCACACATTTCTAACAAATTCACAATATATTTTTCTTGAGAAAGGAAAATCTCACATAGGTTTTGCAAGACCTCTAAGCCTAAGAAGTAATGCATCAATCCTAGTTCCTTCATCTTGAATTCAAAAGTAAAATCCCTCTTACATTGGTAAATGAGAGGGTCTAAACTACTCAAAAATAGATCATCAACATGCAAGACCAAAATAACTGGCATTTCCCTTTCAATTGCGAAGTATGAGTTTGGATCAACATAGATCGTTGTAAATATCAGCTTCATGAGGTAGATATCAATCCTCTCAAATAAAGCCCTAGGGGATTTCTTTAAGCCATAGAGGCATTTTTGCAACTTGCATACATGATTTATTCTATCCTACTCTTCAAACCCCTGAGCTTTTTCCAAGTATACTTTTTCCTTAAGTGATCCATGTAAGAATGTGCTCTTGACATCCATTTGATGCAGGCTCCATCCTTGATTTGCAGCCAGAACAAATATGGATTCTATAGTGGTGTAATGGGTAACTTGAGAAAAAATATCATCATAGTCGATTCCTTCCTTTTAGGAGAAGCCATAAGCCGTAAACCTTTCCTTGTATTTATCAACACTTCTACTAACTCCATTTTTAATCTTGCAGATCCATTTTAAAGTGACTACAAACTTGTCCTTGGGTCTAGGCACCGCTTCATATACTTGTTTCTTCATGATTGACTCATATTCCTTAGCCATAACATCTTTCCATACCTTTTTCTTCATATATTCTTGGAGAGTGTAAGGATTAGTTTGAATGATAATGTTTGGTCCTTATAATACTAGTGTATTCCCTCATTAGTATTAGTGTATCCCCCTTATTGTTATTTTTGTTCCCCATAGAAGCCCACTATTCCCTCATTGTTATTAGTGTAGCCCTCTTATTATTATTGGTGTGCCACATAGAAGCCCACTATTGTTACTCAAGTGCCCTTACATTATTATTTTTATGTTGGCTCTAATTATCTTGTGACCCCTTAGACTCTTATATATAGAAAGGAGGTTGTGTCATTTGAATAATCCAATAATTCTCCATTTTTGTAATGTAAAAGATGTTTCCCCCTCGACGAGGCTAATTTTGAAGTCATTGATCTATCTTTTATTCTATTTTTTGCGCTAGTTGCATAACATTTGGTATCAGAGGTTTGGGTTCTAAGGTTTCGCCGCTCCGAACAGGTCATCATGGAATTTGTGCTATAACTTCCTCTATATGATGTTTTAGAAGCTAAATATAAAACCCATTTGATTCAAACTCTTTGTCAACCTTGGATCCAAATTTCAGATCTTGTCTTACTATATTTTCGGAGATATGATCCAAGGAAGTTAGGGGTTTTTGTAGGATCCTGAATTACATCCCAAGAAGGAGACCTTGGGAAAATCGTCATAACTTTATTTCTGTGTATCATATTGAAATTTCATAACAAGGTACAAAAATAGGATGGATATGTTTTTTTTATTGTTTAAGACCGACTGTTGAAATAGTGATACAGGGAACTTCGTACAAGTTTTCTCTATTGAACCAGTCTATAATTAGGTAATCATCGGAGTTTTGGTATAACTTTTTCTTGATGAATTCAATATTTATCAAACCTATGTGGTTGGAAATAGGACTCAGAGGGATAACATAAGAGGAAAGGTTATACCTTAGAGATATGGAATTACAGAGGTACAACAGATTCAACAATGATCTAATACGAAGCAAAAAAAAGGTGTGTAGTGTTTCTACAAATTTGGATAAGTTTGGTTTGAAAAGTTAGTTTGAAGTAATTAAAAGTGAATAGTGAAGCATAATTATCATTAATGGATGCCTCAAAGAAAGAAAATAGAAACACCTATTAAGAAACCTAGAAACTCCACTATGACACATGAAGAAGAGGAAGAAATGAAACATGATACATCAAAATTGCAAGACCAAATGCAACAAATTTCGCTCTCGCAAAAAGTAACAAAAAATGAATTGCAAGCCATGATGAATGTTAAGATAGATGTTATAAAAAGGGACATGGTATTTTTGAATTATGGTTTAAAATCAGATATGGAAGTATTGATGAATGTCAAGATAGAAGGATTGAAAGAAGGTTTGGCAAAGTTGCTAGAAGAAAGGCATCCCATTGGTGATAATGAAATCCGTGAAAATCATCATGAAGACAAAATAAATATCAATCATGATTTTAGAGACTCCCATGTGGGGTTTAAGAACAACCACATTCCAAATATAAATATGAGGAAGTTTGATGGAAAGGATTCGGTAACTTGGATACTATAGATGGAGCAATATTTTGATCTACATGATGTGCAACCCTCACAAAAGGTACATATTTCATCTTTATATTTAGAGCCCAACTAGTTTCTATGGTACTAATGCCTTTATTCTTGTAAACCACTTGTAACCTGGTCAATTACGAAAAAAATGATAGCACATTATTAAGATGCAAAGAGAAACACCTTCTTTAGCAAATTATAAATCTCAAACAAAAGGGTTCAATGGTGGAGAACATTGAAGACTTCCAAAAACTGAATATTAGGGTAACTGATATTCCACAGTAGGATAGGATGATGTCTTCATAGGGACTTTAAAATATAACATCCAACATGATGTTCGCCTTTGGTAATCTCATACATTGGAGAAGGCGTTCATGGGGGCAAGAAAAATTAAAATAAAAATTATGGCAACAAGGAAGCCTACCAATCACAACTCTAAAGATGGAAGTGTTACTTGTCCTAGTCTTCCACAACCTACAAGGTTAACACCACAAGAATTGGAGGAAAAAAGAGAAAAAGGGATTTGTTATAGTTGTGATAGAAAATAAACTAAAGGTCATAATTTTTTGAGAAGAAATTATTCTACATAGATTGTGAAGAGGAGGAAGAAAGGGAATAAGAAACATCAAAAGAGGAGGATATACACCATGAATCAACCCCAGAGAAAGAGAAAATGAATCTGACCATATCTTGTAATCCATTGGCAAGAATTACCACTCCTCAAAATCTCAAGATAGAAGGACATATGAAAAGGAAAAAGGTATTAGTGTTGATTGATTTGGGTAGTACCCATAATCTTATTCATTGTAAGATAGCAAAGGAATTAAAATTATTCCTATATCCAACACCAGAATGTCAATAGATGGTTGCAAATGGAGGAACGATAAATTTCTCTCGAAAGTGCCATAATGTCAATCTATCCATGGTAGAATATGTATTGAACGCTCCAATTCTTTCCATTCCAATGGGTAGTGCTAATGTTGTACTGGGAGTCCAATGGTTACGATCTTTGTGTATGATAGCTTTTAATTTTCAAGATCTTTTCTTGAATTTTTTTTGAGAAGAAAAGGAAGTTGAATTAAGGGATATCGCAGGGAAACTAGGAAATATAACCAACTCTAATAGCATGAAAAATCTTCTAAATAAAGAACAATGGGGCATTATTGCACAATTGTGCTCACTAGAGGTTCAAACATCAAAATCATCTATTTCTGCAGACCTCTAAAATGTCTTGGATAATAATTCCCAGGTATTTGAGATTCCCATAGGCCTCACACCTATTCGTGATCATGATCATGCTATTCATTTGATTCAAGGAAATATTTCTCCAAACATCAGGCCTTACAGATATCCCTATGCCCAAAAGAGTGAAATTGAACATATGGTTGCATAAATGCTAGAGGCTAGTATAATTGAACCTAGTCAAATTTCTTTCTCTACTCTAGTAGCATTGGTGCACAGGAGGGATGGATCATTGCGCATGTCTCTGCATTATAAGGAGATCAAGAAGCTCACTTTAAAGAGAAATTTCCCATTCCTGTCATTGATGAATTGTTAGATGAATTACATGGAGTAGTTTACTTCACTAAGTTTAATATTCGTTCAGGATATCATCAAATAAGAATTAATACTGAAGACATTCCAAAAACAACAATTATAACTCATGAAGGTCATTATGAATTTTTGGTCATGCCTTTTGGCCTTACCAATGCACCTTCTACATTTCAAGGTTTGATGAATTCCATTTTCAAACCATTCCATAGAAAATTTGTTTTAGTATTTTTTATGATATACTAATCTACAACAAATATTGGAAGGATCATGTTAGCCATGTTGACAGGGTGCTCAAGCAATTAGAGGAGAAACAATTATATGAAAAACCTCCAAATGTTTCTTTGGAGTACATTAGGTGGAATATCTAGGTCATATTATATCTCATGAGGGTTTTAAGGTAGAACCTAAGAAAATTAAAGCCACTAAGGAATGGAAAATCCCCACATCCATAAAGCATCTGTGAGGATTTCTCGGGCTGATAGGGTATTATCACAAGTTTGTTAATAATTATGGGAAAATAGAAGCACCTCTAACAACATTATTGATGAAAGATGCATTTTCTTGGACTATAGAAGCAACTAAGGCCTTTGAGCATCTTAAAGAGGCAATGTGCCAAGCACTGGCCTTAGCTACGCCAGACTTCACAAAAAGCTTCATTTTGGAATGTGATGCCTTAGGAAATGGAATAGGTGCTATTTTAGTGCATGAAGGAAGACCCATTTCTTTTTAAAGTTGTCTAAACAAAGGAAGGTATTTACACAAAGCTATTTATGAGAAGGAAATGTTGGCAATACTACACGCACATAACAAATGTTGACCTTACCTCATGGGAAGGCACTTCTTTTCCATTTCTATTATCCAACCAGATTGGATAACCAAAGAGAGGGTTGAAAGGAAGAATGGCGAAGAAGTGTGGGTACTCATTCAAACGTTCCAACAAGATCCTTGTACATATAATACATTTAGTGGGAAAAATGAGTCATTATGGTACATATATTGCTTATACCTTTGTAATAAGTCCCAACCTAAACAAAAGATTCTTCTAGAATTGCACACCTCTCCTTTAGAAGGCAACTCAGGAGTTTTAAAAACTTAAGATAGGAATAAGAAGGAATTTTTTAGGATGGACTTTAATATGATATTCAAAAGTTTCTAGCGGAATGCTTGTTTTTCCAACAAAATATAGTTGAGACAATTAAGACTCTGGGTCTGTTACAACCTTTATCCATTCCAAGTCAATGTTGGGAGGAGGTTTCAATAGATTTTATCACAGGTTTATGTTGAAAATAGCAACAAGAAATGCTAAAAATAGAACTGCTATCAATAGTAGTTCGGGTACCAGTGTCGGAAATAGAAACAAGGAATGGAAAATGGAAGTGCTAAAAATAGCATTACTATAAATAGCATTTCAGGATAGATTCCAATTTTAGTTAGTCCCTGAACTAAAACTAAGAAGAAAAATTCGAATTTGATCTGAGCAGTTGTTTGTAAAATAATTAATTAATTCATCTTAAGTTAATTAGTTGTGGAAAATCAAACATGAAGTCTATGTGAGGACATGAAACAATTTCTCCATTGGTTGAGGAATTTATCCATCATTTAAAGAGATAAGGATGGGTTGTAATATTGAGTTGTAATTAGTTGGATTAGTTAACTGAGTCAAGTCTGGTTAGATTAGTTCTAACATTTTGTACAATTAATTGTGAGTTCAGTTAGTTAATGCTTGCATGCATGTAACTGCTACTCTCCAGATAATTGAATATTCTCTCATCAATAACTCATGCATGACAGTTCAGCCAGAGACCCGGTTGAGATCAGAGGAAGGGACAACGTACTATCAGTTGGAGGATTTTTCCTATATAGGAAACTCATCCATGCAAAAGTAATTATCTCCTTCAGGTTTGTGCAGTTATTTCAGAGGTCAGAGCAGTGTGTGAGGGATTATTACACAAAGGTGGTAGCTTGAGGACCGATGAGAAACTGTGCAAGCGAAGAGAAGGCTTGGAGGGCAAAGGAGAAGGTTTGTGAGAATCCTTTGACTATCTATGAGCAACAGTGAGGGATTGTACTGAGAGCTGGATAGCTTGTGAGCTAAAGCTTTATGTAATCCTGAGATATTTCGACTTGTATGATAATACAGCTAGCCCGGTTTTTAGATGAGGCTTTCTCCAGAGTATTATTCTATGTTTCATGTGTGATTGAATCTTCTTCTATGTAATATGTGTTCTATTTGATCTTGCTCAAAGTATATTAAGCTTCCGCAAGTTTGTTGTAGAAGTAGATCTAGTATTTTGCTTTAGTATATTGCATAATCTGTTGATCTATAGTGAGAATTTCTACATGGTATCAGAGATAAGGTGATCAAAGGAGAGAATTGTATACAAGAAGGGAGAAGTTTGAAGTTTATGGTTCCTGAATATAGAAATAGAGTTCTTATCACATCTCAATTTCACCAATGGAATTCAACGGTTTAAGACTCGAATATGCTCTTGATGGTAGTTTGAATTATATAGCCTAGAAGGATCGCATGGAAGCAATATTAGAGGATAATGGTCTAAAGGACTTCATTGATCAAGAACTCCCCAAGCCAAATGATGCTACTGAATTGGCGGAATGGAAGAAATGTGTGGCTAGAGCAAGGACAGTCCTGGAGGGAGTTCGAGACCACATAGTCTCTAGTCTCCATGGGAAGGAGACATCATTTTCGATGTGGAAAACATTGAAAGATCTATATTAGAATAGCAGCGATCAGAGGAAGTTGGCGCTAGAAGATAAGCTTTAGAAAATCAAGTGTGAAAAGGGCGACACGATCTCTACGTATCTGAACAAGCTCACCACCTGCAGGGATGAGCTTGGATGTGTAGGGATCACGATAGTCGATGATGACATGGTGAATATTGCACTCCTTAGTCTTCCTAAGAGTTGGCATAGCTAACAAGAATCGGTTAATGGAAGAGAAAAAATGTCAGATTGGGAATGACTTTGGTCAGATCTGATGCAGGCAGAGATAAGAAGAAGCACCAGAGATGGTTCTTCATCCAAGGAGGATGAAGAAAACTGCGCCTTAGCGAGTAAGGCGAAGAAAGGGAAGGAGAAGGATACTTATCCCAAATCTAACTCTTCCCATGGTGGTAAGAAGTTTGCAAATCGAAAGTGGGATGCTTTCATTGTCATGAAGTGGGCCATTATGCTACAAATTTTCCATTGAAGAAATCCAAGATGGTATCCAAGGAAGGATCTAGAGGTGAGGCATTGGCCTCACAGTTCAAGTTGGATTTCACCCTCTTCACATTCTTGGTTTCATGCATGGTGGGATGTGGTTGGCTTCTTGACAGTGGAGCTTCTTTCCAGATGACTGGCTACAAGAGTTTGTTCAGTACTTTGGAGGAGAAATATCTCCAGATACTCATAGCAATGGGTAATGATGAAAAGTATAGTGTCTCAGGTGTAGGCACAGTTGTTTTTCAAAGGGAGCATGGAGCTCGCATTACCTTGATTGATGTCAAGTATGTACTAGGATTGAAGATAAATTTGGCGTCAATCGGAATGCTAGAAGAAAAAGGCTATGATGTAGTCTTTAGTAAGGGAAAGGATTTCCTTCAACACATCACCACTAGACAGGTGAAGAAAATTGGTTCATGGGTCAAGAACCTGTATGCTCTTGAGGTTAAAGATGCATGCAAATCCTTGAGGAGCAAGACAACTAATGGAGACTTGGTGGTTGAGAGGGAGAGTACATTATCTCTCAACATGTAGTGCGAGAAGAAGTCTGAGACAATTGTGAAGGAGCCACAATTGGTGAAGTAGCTTCAGGAGGTTGTCGAGCAGCCACAACTGGAGGAACTCAGAGGATATTGAGTGGAGGCATATACTCATGCACAGACCTCCAGTAGCGTAAAATTTCAAGCCAAGTGGGCAGAGGGATCACATTCATCCATACCTCTAGGTCAGAGGTGGGGAATTGCGGAGTGGTAGTCCCAAGAAGGCTGGAATAGGGGAAAGATCATTGAGGTACCCAATCTCTTTGATTAGACATTGCTATGGGAGCCTCGATGAGGAGTAACAGGACTGGATGAGTGGGTAGAGGTAGATGCGGATGGAGTGGTGGAGAGAGCTACAGTGTAGGAATCCCAAGACAATGCAGAGCTAGTAGGCTGCAACAATGTGAGAGGCATAGGAGTGTTGCACCATTGCACGATGTCACAGAGAGGTGTGTAACGATGTGAGATGCATGGAGTGTTGTAGCAACTCAGAGGTCAGAGAGGGAGCACTTGTCAGTGACAGATGGAGCTCCAGTATCCGAGGATGTTTCTAGCCCAAATGAGAGGTCAGTTGGGAGTTTTTTTTTGTTTCTAGAGTTGCTGGAGCAATAACACTTGGGAGAAGTGTTGCATTCAGAACATTCCAAAGGTTCAGGATCGGGTTCAAGTTAAATGCCTTTCTTGTTGAGAGGGAATGTAGAAAATAGAAACAAGAAGTGCTAAAAATAGAACTTCTATAAATAGCAGTTTGGGTACTAGTGTTCGACATATAAACAAGAATGAAAAATGAAGTGCTAAAAATAGCATTGCTATAAATAGCATTTCAGGATAGATTCCAATTTTAGTTAGTCCCTAAACTAAAATTGAGAAGCAAAATTTGAATTTTATCTTAGGAGCTGTTTGTAAAATAATTAATTAATTCATCATGAGTTAATTAGTTGTGGAAAATCAAACATGAAGTCTATGTGAGGACATGCAACAGTTTCTCCATTGGTTGAGGAATTTATCCATCAACTAAAGAGATAAGGACGAGTTGTAATTAGTTGGCTCAGTTAACTGAGTCAAGTCTAATTAGATTAGTTCTAACAGTTTGTAGAATTAATTGTGAGTTCAGTTAGTTAATGCTTGCATGCATGTAACTACTACTCTTCAGATAACTGAATATTCTCTCATAAATAACTCATGCATGTCAGTTCATTCAGAGACCCATTTGAGATCAGAGGAAGGACAATGTACTATTAGTTGGAGGAATTTTTGTATATAGGAAACTCATCCATGCAGAAGGAATTATCTCCTTCAGGTTTGTGCAGTTATTTCATAGGTCAGAGTAGTGAGTGAAGGATTATTACACACAGGTGGAAGCTTGAGTACTGAGGAGAAACTGCGCAAGGAAATAGCAGGCTTGGAGGGTAGAGGAAAATGTTTGTGAGAAGCCTTTGACTGTCTATCAGCAGTAGTGAGGGATTGTACTTAGAGATGGATAGCTTGTGAGCTAGAGATTTGTGTAATCCTTAGATATTTCCACTTGTATGATAATAGAGATAGCGGGGTTTTTAGGTGAGGCTTTCCCCAGAGTATTCTTCTGTGTTTCATGTGTGATTTAATCTTCTTCTCTATTATATGTGTTGTATTTGATCTTGCTCAAAATCGATTAAGCTTCCACAAGTTTTTTGTAGAAGTAGATCTAGTATTTTGCTTTATTATATTGCATAATTTGTTGATCTACAGTGAGAATGTCTACAGTTTACCAATGTCTGAATGAAAGGGTGTCATCATGGTGGTAGTCAATAGAAACAATTTAAAATCTACATGGAAACCCAAAGATTATTGTAAGCGACAGAGATACTATTTTCACCGGAAATTTTTGGATGGAATTATTTTCTTGTCTGGGTACTCAATTAGCTCATAGCTCATCTTATCATCCTCAATCAGATCAGAAAAATGGGATAGTAAACAAATGTTTGGAAGGATATCTTTGTTGCTTTGTATTTGAGAAAAAAACATAATGGTTCAAGTGGTTACCTCTGACTGAGTGGTGGTATAACACTTCCTTCCATACTATAGCAAAAATGACCCCATTTATGGCACTTTATGGATATCATCCACCACCCATCACATCATCTTTAAGAGAAAATTATAAGGTTAAATTAGTGGAAGATCACATAGATCATCAACAACAAGTTCTCCAACCCTTAAAAGGATGACCTCACTTTGGCACATAATAGAATGAAATAACAGACATATGAACATCGCTGCAAAAGAAGTTTTTATATAGGAGAATGGGTATTTGTACTACTAAAACCATACAAACAAATTTCCCTCAAGCAAGATAAGAAGGATAATAAATTATCGCCAAGTAATATGGTACTTACAAGGTGTTGCAAAATATTGGTACTATGGCATACAAATTTGAGCTTCCTACATCTTCTGGAGTGCGCCCAGTTTTACACGTTCCATGCTTAAATAAGGTTATTGGTGACAAGCTCTGAGTTCAAACAATATTGCTAGAACTTGATGAGGAAGGAAAAATCATATTGGAACCTGAAGCAGTCACAGAAACAAGAGCTCTGCATACACAAAATCATTCAATTTCAGAGTATCTCATCAAGTGGAAGAACTTACCCATGGAATATTCAACATGGGAACATGATAATTTTATACAAAATCATCCAGAACTACTCAAGTGTTGAGGGCAACGCTTTTTTTGAAGGAGAGGGGCATGATAGGTCCCTATAATACTAGTGTATTCCCTCATTATTATTAGTGTATCCCACTTATTTTTATTGTTTTACCCCATAGAATCCCACTATTCCCTCATTATTATTAGTGCATCCCTCTTATTTTTATTGTTGTGCCCCATAGAAGCCCACTATTGTTATTGGTGTGCCCTTACATTATTATTGTTATGTTGGCTCTGATTATATTATGACCCCTTAGACTCCTATATATAGAAAGGAGGTTGTGTCATTTGATTCATCCAGGAATTGTTCATTTGTGTAATGTAAAGGAGGTTTCCCCATCGAAGAGGCTAATTTTGAAGTCGTTAATCTATCTTTTCCTCTATTTTTTGAGATGGTTGCATAACAAATAATACCCATGGTAGCTAGGTATCCCTGACACTTGGTAGGCTTGTTACTTTCTTGAAAAGTTCCTCTTGGAGCAACATGATTTTTTGCATTTTGAAGGGTATCTCAATGACATAATGGTTTTTTAATTGAGGTAGAGGGATGAAAAGGAGGTGGATCAAGTGGATCCATTGAGCTATCAAAATTGGGCATAGGTTCATCCATTAGAGGTTCTTCTTGAGTTTTAGCAGCATCATCACGCTTCCTTGTGATGGGGAGGTCCCTTTTGTTTTCGAGGGTAGAGTCTTCTTCAAAGGTAACATCTCTACTTACTTATACATTTCTTTGACCATGTACATAAATTCTATATGCCTTTGAATCTTCAATATATCCAACGAATACACCTGTCTTCCCAGAGAATTCCAACTTCTTCCTTTTCTATTTTAGTACATGAAAATATAAAGGACAACCAAATATTCTAAAATGTGCAACATTAGGTTTCTTATCAGTGAAGGTTTCTTCAGGTGTGTTGAAATCCAAGCTTTGATGAGGAATCCTATTTTGAACATACACACCAGTGTTCAAAACTTCTCCCCATAAAAACTTTGGTAGGCCTTGATCATGAATCATGGCACGAGCGACTTCCATAATTGCTTGAAGGCTTTATCTTGTAAAGTCCATTTTTTTTGTGGATTGTATGGAACAATGAGATCCCTCTTAATACTTTCGTCTTTGAAAAATTCATTTAATTCATTAGATTCATATTCAGTTCCATTACCAATTCTCAATGTATTGATACTATTGTTTTGAGGCTTCTACGATTAGTGCTTTGTGTGTAGCTTTCTTCCGGAGTTCTTGCATCCGTGATTGTTTGAATCGATGTTTCGAGCCATCAACTATGGCTCATCATCAAGATAGATCAGTAATTGTGTAAGACAGATCTCATTGGATAGAATAAATAGGGTTAACAGATGTAAAGGGACTAGGAGCCGACCTTAACTCTTTGATTATTTGT